>JAIKVE010001133.1:0-13499 GCA_024679115.1 Phytophthora pistaciae
CACTGCTCCGTGGTGAAGAGCGGGCTGTTGTCGCGCGCCTGGCGCGCGGAGGCGACGGCGGCCATCGCAGCCGCCACCAGCAGCGTCTTGACGGCCATGACGGACTTGGTTCTCTTTTGCTAGGATTCGGTTTGTGACGCGTGGAGCGGCCGACACCTTTTTAGACTCTGGCACCGACGTATGCGACGTGCGCTTGAAGCCAGGCGTTGCGTATCTACGCAGGAAGTGCGCAATGATGAACTGAGATAGTGTAGATAGTGATGACTAATGTACTGGATTCTGATTGTAAGTAACCAATGAGAGATGTATATCTGTGCAAATTAACCAGTTGTTGACCTTATTACTCTGAACGGCATCTTGCTTGCCACACACATTGATCGATTGACCGCGAGGAAGTTTCTTGGTGGACTGCCGCTACATGGGAAATTGTAGGTGGAGGCGATCACTGAAAGACGCAAGGAGTGCTGGTTTAGATGAGCTGGCATGCCTGTCGTCGACGTTTTCCTGTTGTTTAGATGAGCCCATACAGAAGCCCAAAATCCAAGCGCCGATGTCTGCAACGCAATCGACGTACGAGCAACGCAATCAGTTTGAATACGAAGCTGCAGCACCGGAATGCCACTCGTCTGAAGGGAATGCTGGTAAGCACGAGCGTATAGTCACTCACTCACCCATTGCCTAAATAGTTCTCATCTATGCCGAGTGATCTCTTGTCATGAGGACCTTTCGGCCCGGAGTGCGATTGGCCCTCGTCTTGTACGCGAATCCCAGCATCAAGAAGAAGCCCAGCACCATCATCATGGCGCTGAAGCCTTCCATCGACGACCACATCGCAACGAGAGTTCCATTGTGCGCCGCGTTCATTGCGTACATCTCGTCGTCGTCGTGGTCGTAGGCGCTCGTGACGTAGGCCACGATCTCGTCTTCATGCAGGCGTACTGGATCCAGCGAAACGGGCTCGCCGTCTTCCACGTAGCAGATCGGACAGTCCGTCACCGACGGCCACTGGGCTTTCTTGGTCATTTTGTTCACGGTGTTATGCATCTTCCAGATCCAGAACGCCACAGCGTGAGGCCCTTGTGCATCACTAGCCGCGAGGTCATGGATAATACTCTCCGGATTTGCCGCCATAAAGTGTTCTCGACATTCTTCACAGCCGAAAAATTTCTTCACGTAAAGCCTGATAGCCGCCATGATCTTGCTCGGCTTCCACGGCTGCACCTTCGACTTTGTACTGACCTTGACGTCACTCACAGAGATAGTGTGAAACAGTGTCCACAGCCCACAAGTGTACGTCTTGCAGTGCGCCCAACTTTTATCCTCACTGGACGTGAACAAGCTCGGTGGAAACGTCACCCCTCTCGCCGATTCCTTCCACTTGGCCATCAGCACACCCCAGTCCGCATAATTCCAATGGTTGCTCGTCTTCATGGACTCCACCAGCATCGACAAAGCCTTCCTATTATTCTTCATAGGGAACGACGCTGCCAAAGCTTCCGCCCAATTCAGCGCCGCGTCATACCTCTCCCCTTCCAGCACACTAGCCCCCGTAAAGAACCCGTTCTGGAACGTCGAGACAGCAGCGATACCTGCATCATGCAGCCGCTTGTACTTCATCTCCAGGGACTGGTCACTGTACATCGCCTTCCCTTCCTCCCCATTCTCGTCAGCACCACCGTCGCCTCTGAAATTCTTCAAATGAACGTTAAGATCCTCAACGTTGACCCCAGACTTGATCCCGTGCTCCTCCATTTTCCTTTCTGCCCAGTTAATCACCACTTTAGTGTTCTTGGCGCCTAGAGGCATCATAATTGACTTCTCCGCGTCTGCCGGGACATGGTGAATTTTCACTCCCGGATACCCGTGAATGTTCTCGCTATTGCAAATTTCAGTGTACTTGGTACAGTCCACGGCGCCCACATTGACTTTGTCGGTTTTGGCGTAGAAGTTGGCGATCCGTTCCCACTCGGGGGCGAAGTGGCGGCAGTGCGGACACCACGGCGCGTAGTAGTCCACGAGCCAGACCGTGTCCGAGGCCTTGAGCATGTCCTCGTAGCTCTCCGAGGTCAGTGAGTGCACCTGGAAGGACTTGGTGAACAGAGGACTGGTGTCGTGCCTCAGGAGCGAGAAGGCGGACGCCGTGGGCACCAGCACGAGCGCGGCCCAAGCCACTACCAGCGCCAGCACCATCATCTTCATCAGATTTTTGACTAACGTGGAGTAAGTTCGACCTCGTACTTAGTAAGCGCCATAGTCATTCCAAGTGGTTTCACAAATGGGCACACGACTTATTACTGTGAAATAGTTAAAATTTAACTATAAACGCCCCTTCATTAGGAGTCCCAAAACTTAAATTTGATTAGCTTGCCACAAAACAATTCGCGGCGCGCAAGACATGCTGCGGCTCACGGCGCGCCGAGCGTTGTGTTCGGCGCGGCCGCTCCACGCAGTGGATGCCAACACCTGCACACGAGGCCAACCGCTAGCTCTCCTGACTCTGCGTAGCTTCAGCTCGTCGGTGCTGGGGGCAAGGACAGGTTCGAGTGGGAGTCCTGGTCGTGTCAACAAGGCACCACAGGAGACTACTACAGGTAGTACTATTCACCAAAGGGCGACCGCATGGGAGAACAAGGTTCTGGTAGCGCTGCACACATACAAGAAGCTACACGGAGACCTTATCGTGCCACGACCGTTTGTGGTGCCTAATGGAGATGAACAGTGGCCGTCGGTGACATGGGGATACAACCTTGGGACAGCTGTCAACGGTCTTCGGACCAAGCTCGAGAACAAGTCGCCGCTGTCCACTGAGATGAAGGAGGAGCTGGAGAAGCTGGGCTTCGTGAGAAACGTGGCTCAATACAAGTGGGATAATATCGTCCTACCGGCGCTGCAGAGGTTTTATCAAGTGTACAAGCACACGGATGTCCCGCAAGAATTCGTTGTCCCAACTGATGACAAAACCTGGCCAAGACTGGCGTGGGGTTATCGACTGGGAAGTATGGCTGAAAGCATTCGTCAAAAGAGATCGTATAGCGTTCAAGTTACCATGTCAAAGGAAGAGCTGGACAGGATCGAGTTTTGCTACATGTCGCTCGTCGATCGCGACTGGAACGAGAAGATCCTGCCGTCTCTTCGAGTCTATCGTCAGGAATTTGGCAACTGTATTATACCGCGGCCATTCGTAGTGCCATCCTCCGCTCCATGGCCAGAGAAAGCGTGGGGAAAGGCACTGGGAAAAGTTGTGAACGCCTGTCGAACAAGTACAAGCTATGTAGCGCAGACGACTCGCGACAGACCCGTGCTTGACGCCTTAGGTTTTGCGTGGGACCGCAATGGTGCGGTGTGGAACGACATAATTATTCCAGCGCTTGAAACGTACGTGGATCGCTTCAAGACCGGCCGAGTCCCCACGAAATTTGTTGTTCCGTCTGAAGCCCCTTGGCCTGAGAAAGCATGGGGGGAAAGGCTGGGTGGAAAACTCTCCGACATGCGATGCAAGGGGACATTTTTCGCACATTATGGACGTGACATTGAGAAGCTAGACGAGCTCGGATTGAACGTCAAGTTGTCGCCTCGGGCGTGGCAACAGCGCGTGGCGCCGTTACTGAGCACGTACGCCGAGCTTCATGGAGATGAGGAAGTTTCGCACGACTTCGTGATTCCGTCCGAGGACCCGTGGGAGCAGAAGTTGTGGGGTGTTCGTCTGGGACTCATCGTAGCTCGGAATTCACAGTTTTTGCCGCGCAAGTGTTGATCCAGGCGTTTTTGCAGACATTCGTACTACCTACTGTAGACATTGAGCTTTGGTTGTGCGCCGTAGAGGCATTAACATGAATCAACGGTAAAAAAAGTTTGTATGGTGCATTACATTACCATGCTATAGCGAACTACAAAGCAGTGTTTCGCTCGGAAGCTCTTGCCGCCACTATCGGGTCATTTTCGCGGACACATACCTCATCTTTCGTATCGGCGAGCGCTTGCTTCTCGAAACGGCGTCTCTAACGAAGCCGCAGCGTAAACGGTGGAATTTTTTTAGCTGTACCCACTGTGACGTGCTTCACGAAGGTGCTCTCACAATGCTTTCCATGTACCATTAGAACCCTGCCCCCCACTAATGATCAGGATTAATGGATGCAGAAGAACGCGTTTTGCTGGAACACAAACTTGGAGCGGCATCTTTTGCCCCCCCCCCCCCCCCCCCAAAAAAAAAAAATGATGAAGAGCTCAGCTGTGTATGCTGGCTGGAGCGAGGCTTCAACGTACAAGGGGTTCTTCTCAATGTGGTCTAAGTATTGGTCCACACTCGTTAACTCCATCGCCTGCGGTTTGAGTCATCATCGCGATAAAAGCACTATACTAGCCAGTGTCGGCACGAACACGAACAACGCCAACGCCGATTCTGATAGTTCACGAAAGCTGATGCCGTGACTCGACATGAGCGCTACATGTAGCTGGTAAAATGAATAATGGCGTCCTGTCGCCCAAACGATCCAAACGTCCGACCAGTTGATCAGAATTTTTCATTAATGGCAAGAATGGCCAGATCGTGCTTATTAGTTTGATTTGGTATCAGCAAACGCCACAATGGCCTTTGAGCTTGCAAATGGTTTAGCCACGAAAGTTTCTATGCGATGTGGTCACGCCGCTTCAGTGCTTTGACTCCAACCAACCAGTGCTTGTTCTGCTGAAGCAACATCGCAAAAGCGGCAAGTAGTAGAGCAGCAGCTGCCATCCAAGTGAAGCCCCCTACCGAGCTCCAAGATGTCGCGCTGGCAGCACGCTGCTCGAATTTCAAGCTGCCCTCGATCTTATAGACGCTTCTGATGTATGCTACGATGTCCTCTTCACTCAACTGCGCCGGATCTAATGACAGCGGCTGATCAGTGGCAGTGTAGCAGTTGGGGCAGGACAAGTTTGTAGGCCACCTGGGCTTGCCGAGGACCTTATTGACGGTGTTGTGCATCGTCCAGATCCAAAACGCGACGGCGTGAGGCCCATCGTCGTCCCTCAGCGCCAATTTGTCGATGATACTCTCGGGGTTTGCCTTCAGGAAGTGGCGCTTGCACTCCTCACAGCCGAAAAAGTACTTCACGACGAGACGGATAGCGGACATAATCTCACTCGGCTTTAGCTGCGTCCCGGTCTTGACGTCACTCACTGTCAAACTGTGGAACAGCCCCCACAGCCCGCAAGTGTACGTCGTACACAGCGCCAACTCGTCTTTCGACACGAAGAGGTTTCGAGGAGAGCTCATGACATTGGCCGTCTCTTTCCACTTCTCCAACTTCTCTCTCCACTCCATCTTCCCCCACCTCTCCTTCTGCTTCATCTCGTCCACAAGGAGCTCAAACGCTGCTCGGTTCTCCTTCATGGGGAATGACGCCGCTAGCGCCGAGACCCACGTGACCGCAGCCTTATACCTCTCCCCATCCAGCACCGCCGTGCCCATGAAGAAGCCATCTTCAAACGTAAGCAACGTCGTCGCGGCCGCATCCTTCAGCCGCTTCAGCTGAATCTCCGCCGACCGGTCGTCGTGCAGAGGCTCCACAGGGTCTCCAAACTTGAACTCCTTCTTCTTGAGGTCGTCCCGAAGCGGGTTCTTTGTGTATACCGTGTCAATGTCAATGCCCGACTGCATATTGTTCTCGTGCAAAGTTTCCTCGATCCACCTGGCCACCTGACGGGCGTACACGTGTCGTGCATGGGGCATGACGATGGCCTCGTCCATCACGTGGTACATCTTGACGCCCGGGTACGAGTGCACGTCCTCTCGGTCGCAGATCTCGTTCTGCTCGGTGCAGTCGACCGCTCCCAATTGGACGGTGGTGACGTCGGCGTAGACGCCGGCCACCTCCTCCCACTGCGGGGCGAACTGGCGGCAGTGCGGGCACCAGGGCGAGTAGAAGTCCACGAGCCAGACCGTCTGCGAGTCGTTGAGCATGGCGTCGAAGCTGTCGACGTCAAAGGATTTCACCAGCTTGGACGAGGCGAAGAGAGGACCTCCATCGGGTCGCATGCGGATGGCGGACGCCGATGGCAGCGACAAGGAGGCCGCAAGCGCGAGCACCAACGTCTTCATCATGATGGCGATTGCGCGCGTCGAGCAGTGAACACGTCAGTGAACTGTCCATCCAGTCGAAAAATCGAGTTTTTTTTTGTATACTGATTGAGTCAATTTTGGCCTACAGATATGACACTACCACTACGTAGACGGGGTCTTGGCGAAAGGAGGACGCAGCTCAAATATTTTTCGAATGTGGCTGGCAGTTTTAGCGTCGCGCGACGCCAATTGTGAAAAGAGATTCTATGCATTTGGATGCAAAGTCCGCTTATCGAAACCACGACAAGGACTTCAGCATGTCTTGCTGCCAGTGATAGCCTAGGATCAGCAGTGCAAGACATCAAATAGAGTTGACTCAGTGTGGCACCTCCCTGTCACTGTCTTCCTAAATAACACATCTCGTGTTGGAACAGCACACACATCGCTCAAGTGGCTGATGGAACGCACACAACTTGTGAGTTGTAGACTCTACGCCACCTCAGCGCCGTCCATTAGTGAATCGCAGAATGCTGGCGGCAGCTCGGACTCAGACGTAGAAGAGAGGTAAGCCGAAGTTGCTCTTGATTTTCATCCACAAAAATACGAGGCGGGATCGCATCGAAATATTACTAAGGATGCAAATGAAAACGTTCAGTACCATAAATATGCTAATTAGAACTCCCAAGTTTCGGGTGGACGATGTTCAAGCATTGACCGCTCCTCTCTTCACCAGTGCGGCTACCGGTGTAATGTATTAATAACGGATTTTTACGAATAGAATACCCCCTACTATTAGAAGACCTCCCTCTATTTCTCAAGAGTGCTCTAGAAATAAAAGACCGCTACGAATAAAAGACCGGTTCTAGAGTAGCAATGCCAATCCGGGTCTACTTGAATCTCAAACGAGCTCATGTTGTTCTGATGTTGTGGAAGACTCGCTGGATGAATGTTTTTGGTGCGCGGGATTGAAGATGCAGGCTACGGGGTAAAACTATGCCCAGCAATATGAAGCGCATATCGGCGTCGATATTGCTCAGCAATAGTAGCCAGTAGACCCCCTGTCTAAGCCGATCAACATTAGGAGGCTACTAATAAATACAAGACCGGCCACTATTCGTAAAAATCCGATATATGTGTCGTCTCACGGATGATCAGCAATAGTTACGTTATCGGGAAAGAATCAGTTGACTTGAGCGTATAGCATTCAAGCGTTTGTTCAACCACAACTACTGTACACGTTGAAGTGGTCCGACACGCAAAGACCGCCACTGGCGTAAGCTGTGAAGACATAATGTTTAGCACTACAGGAAGATCGCCAACGGAGCTGTCCCCATTCACGCTAAAACACACCAATGGTAGATCTCACTTCCACATTTGCAGCGGCGAGCTCACATCACAAGATTCGTTACTGGTGGTCATCGATGCTTTACTTGGGACTTTGCTGGTCTGCAGTGTTTGCTACCGTTGCGGTAGCAGCAACGTCTGACCTCTCCAGCAGCAATGGAGCCAACTCCACGACCAAATGCTTCCCCTCAAGCTTCCTCTTCGGGTCCGCCACGGCGTCGTATCAAGTTGAAGGCGCAGTGAACGAAACCGGTCGCACACCAAGCGTTTGGACGAGATTTGTGGCACGTCTTCGTTTCCAAACTGCGCCAACGTGGCCGACGATTTCTTCCACCGCTACAAGGACGACATCAATACGATGAAGGGCGACGGGTACGGCTCCATGCGCTTTTCCATCTCGTGGTCACGTGCCATGACCTGGAACAACACAATCCAGCGCATGCAGCCCAACCCGGAAGGCCTCGCCTTCTACCACTCGCTGGTGGATGAACTCGTCGACAACGGTATCGAGCCCGTGCTGACGCTCTTCTACTGGGATATGCCCATCGAGCTGTACTCGGCCGGAGACTTCCTGAACGCCACCATTATTGACCACTTCAAGGACTACGCGCAGTTGATCTTCTCGGAGTTCGGCCAGAAGGTCAAGTACTGGTCCACCGTCAACGAGCCGCTCTCGTACATGTTCATCTTCTACATGTCCTCGGGAACAGACAGCGATGAGTACGAGGCAGCGCACACGCTGCTGCTAGCCCACGCTGAGATGGTTGCTCTGTTCCGCAGTCTCCAAGACCAGGACGTCGTTCAAAGCAGCGCTCGTATCGGCCTCGTCCTCTCGGGATTCGGCATCCCTTACGACGACACCAATGACGCGGACGTGGAGGCAGCCGAGCGCTACAACCAGTTCAACTCCGGCTGGTTCCTGGCCCCACTAACGACGGGGGACTACCCGCCCATGTGTGTGGGCAGTCGACTCCCCACCTTCACGGACGAAGAAGCTGCTCTCGTGAAGGGATCGTACGATCTCATCATGGTAAACCACTATTACTCGAATCTCATCACGTACTGCGACTCGGAGCACTCGGCAACCAACTGCTCCAGTCTCGCTAAAGGATACTACGCGGACATGGGGGTCGACCACTCGCAAGTGCATCCTGAGTCCGTCATCGGCTCGGGGAGCATTGCCAACCCCACTAGCTGCACCGACCACTCCGGGTTCCCGCCCAGCTACATGGCCTACATCCGCTGGGCCCACGCGTACGACACGAGCGCCGACATGCTTCTGACCGAGAACGGCTGGTGCGGCAACGAGACCATCGACAACCAGGACCAGCTCTGGTACTACCGCACGCACCTCGAGATGGTGCACCGAGCCATCTACGAGGAGAACATCCCCATCATCGGCTACACGGCCTGGAGCTTCGTGGACAACTACGAGTGGGGGTCCTACGCGCCTCGCTACGGTCTCTACTACGTCGACTTCCCGGACAACATCGGCGACAAGGACGTGTTCTCCGTTCCGTCGACGTATTTGAACCGCACGGCGGCGAAGTGGTACGCGAATTTGGCGACGACGGGGTGCTTTGAGTCGGAGCCGGAAGACGAGAAGTGGCTGGCCTACCTGTAGTACACCTCAGTGCTGCTCAAATGGGGCATATTTTTTTTAACGTTGAGCCAGTCTGAAGTAATGAGTCACACTGAGAAATACTACGTAGTAGAAAATATTGCCACGTTTTAGAAAGATTGTTTAGCGGATTTATCTCGAATCTTGTTGATAAAGAGTAGCCTAAGCAAAAGAAAAACTCGACAAACATGCACTACGAATTGATAAACGCAAAATGCCAATAGAAGCGCAGGAAAGTATTCGGTCTAGGCGTCTGACGGCTTGTAGACGCGCTTCTATATGCTGCTGCTCCCACCGACAACAAATGTTTAAGTGACATCTTCCTTGTCGCAATCAAAAATACGACACATTCCGACATTATTCTTGATACAATTCTTCAAGCATTTTGGGTTTTAAGATCATTGGAACATATCGTATACAAGAAATGTTCAGCATCGAGCTTTCGATTGCAATCATTATATTATGATGAAACTGAGTTGCGGACTTTGGTTTCTGACGATAATGGCTACCTCTGCGTGAACTCTACCTCTAATTGCCTCCTCCATTTATCGAGTTGATCGAGCTACATGTAGTATGCCTGAAAGAGATCTGCCAGGCTGTCAAAATCAACCCAATGCCTTGTCCAACGGTAGCGTATTCGGAAAGCTTGCCGAAGATACAAGTAGGGTGATCTCACATCTTCTGTGCACCATAGATAGACAAAAGAATACCGAGACCCCGCAACTATAAACGAATATTGAGCTAGGCAGCTTCCCTTATGCACCGTTTGGACATGCAGAAACTGTTCAGGAGCGAGCTTTCGCGCCAAAGCCTCCACTATCCACTCAACCTCTTCACGTATTTATTTCAATTATCTTTTATCCATTTGAATTGAAAGGAAAAATCGACACCTGGTAGATCACAGAGTTGATAAGTTCGCTATCGAATTAATCTACGAATGCTGAATTAATATGCAGACTTACCAAAGTGCACAACGCGAAATGTCAGCGTCATTAAAACCCATATCAGTAGCGTTGACTGGACGAACATCATCTGCTTCTCCAACACAAACGCAAGCTGATAGAGTGCATTGATCCCGCAGTTGCGTTTCATGACCAGCGCGAGAGCTACAAACGATGCGAGCTCCAGGAGTGCGTACAGAAACATTCTTAAAACCATGGCGTTGACATTCTCAAGAGAGACCCCGTCCATTTCCGTGTGATACTGCGCGCTGGATTGGTGGACCATCGTCGAAATGAAGACCCGTACATCACGGGGATGATTATCTCCACATACTCGGTCAACACGAGACATTCTGATGTAAACAACACCTCGAGAGCGTCTTTTAAGACAATGGAGTTGTCATCGGCGACTATTCTTCGACGTGAGCGTTTCAAAGACATTTTTTTGGGTAGATCTTCCGTTTGTGGACTCTCGTGGCTGGGCACTATCGTCAGGCAAGGTTGTACAGAGTTGTTGCTACGCGCATATCGATTTTTTGTATTCACTAGCTCAACGGGAATTGGTACAATCGATGGCGACAGGGATGGGAGGTGTGCCATACTCGGCAGGTGATCAAATAGTTTTGTGTCTGCCCCCGACTGGTGGGCATTTTCCAGAGTAGTCAGTAGTGTGCTGTTCTCAGAGGACATTTGATGCTTGATACAAGAGCGAACGGTTATCCCGACTCGGATTTGCCTTTGGAGCACTTCGGGGGAGGAACACAGCGCTCGAACAGCTTCCAACAATGTGCCACCATCGAAAGTATTCGAAGCACCACCAGCTACTTGTCGCGTACGAGCGATGATGCGGAACGTTCGCTGGTGGAGTTCTTGCAATTCCACTGCCGTTTGGGCGACGTCAACAGCCACAACTACCGCTAGCGTCGTGGTAGAGAAACTCTGCATGAAGGTAGCCAGGTACAGCGCATCGAAAAAGTCGACAGTAAAAACGACGTAGACAGGGATCATATCCTCCTTGTGCGAAGCCGCCAGGGCAAAGATCTTCTTGATCACGATCCTGAATACAGGAAGCAGCAGAAGTACTGGCAGCTCGTAGTCTGTGTGGGTCGCTTTAGAGAAAAGTACTTGATACAAAGGGTATGCCACGTACAGGAGCACATGCAACACCAAGATCTTCTTCACTCCCCGAAGTAGCTCGTGCTGGGCAAGCAGGTCCCTAAAAGCGCGACCAGAGACAACCCGGATATATACCAATATGATTGATGAGCTCACCCCGCCAAGAGTAAATATACAGAACGGAATGGGAAATGCCCAAACAATCGCTGCAGCTGTTCCAGCTGATATGTATCCAGCCCCGACAACAACGCAATACAAAATAGTGCGCACAGTTGAGATCGCTGAAATTCCAATCCAAAACCGAATTTGAACAGAGCTCGCAAAGCCGACCGCAATTCCAACCATTCCGACGCGAAGCCAAAAGCCGTAGTTTGCCTTCCAGCCATCTTCCGGGTCTTGGAGCGGGATACTTTCTTGAAGCAGTACAGGAGCAGCGACGACTAGTGGCGTGCCAACGGTGATGAATAACGCGCGAGTCAACGAGGTTTCACGAGAATATTCTTCTAGAGCCATCAACCGTTCAATGGAGTACTTGCCCCCGTAGTGACCGACTTGAACAGCAAACCAAGCGTTGACGAGCCGTGATGACTGAGTCTTGCAGAGATCATGAAGGTTTTCGAGTTTCGATGCAGGAAGCGCTGACGTTGGGGCTGAGGTTATGGAACTCGACGTAATAGACTCGGATGAAATTAACGCACCCAGGCTCACAGGAGCGTGACCCGGTGACACATATTTAGGCACTTTGAGGCTGGATGTTGCTTTGCAGGTGATGTGCATTTAAAGGATTTTATTTTAATAATGCTTTAAAAAGCAAAACAGCAAAGCAAGGTAGTAGCTCGAGATGACCTCGGAACTCGTCGAGATTCAACTGGGGCTACCGTGGTAGAGCCTTAGGTGTTTGTAGACTGATAAAGTCATTCTCCCTGAGAGCGAATTGCTGAGTGTCGTCTGACCTATTTACCAAAACCATGCTTTTCACGCGAAGCGAGTCTAGCAGAGGTTTTGGTAAGCCTCTACAGTAGTAGCTGCGTCATGGAGTTGAACACGCAACCGGAAAGGTGGGAACTTGTATTGGTTCCACAATGCTTCAGGTGCAGTGCTTGCTGCTACGTGGCCGAGCAAGAGTCCGTTTGCCCCCTCTCCAAGCTTTCCGATAACAAGCGGCCACAGCAATACACTCACACATCTTACAACAACTACAGTGGGGACACCCGCGGACTCGGTGGTGTTCGCAGACTCGGGCTGTCTCTCGGGGTTGGTAGTGATCGCAGACTCGGTGGCGCTTGAGGGGAAGGTGGGTGGCTTTATAGTGGGTGTGCTCGTGGACTCGTGACGCTCATGTTCTTGTTGGTGCTCGCAGACTCGCCGGTGGTGCTCGCAGACTCGCCGGTGGTGCTCATATAGCTGGTGATGCGTTCGGAGCTGGAGTTTTCGCGGGGCTCGCGGACGTGGTGATGCTCGTGGAGTCGTAGCGCTCGTGAACTCGGTGGCGCTCGCGGACGCAGTGATGCTCTCGTGCTCAGTGGTGCTCGTGGTGATCTCGAAGCTCGCTCGTGGTGTACACAGAGCTGGAGGGTCTCGTGTAGATGGGCGTGGGTGTGATCTCGGTGGTGCTCGTGGACGCGTTGGTGCTCTCGGAGATCGTGGTGCTCGCGAACTCGTCGGTGCTCTCGGACTCTCGGAGATTGAGGTATACTCAGAGCTGGTGGGGCTCATGTAGCTTGTGGTGGCCATGGGCTCGGTCGTGGTCGCAGTCTCAGTGGTGGTCGCGGTCTCAGTGGTGGTCGTGCTCGCGGGGTCAGTGGTGCTTGCGGACTTGTTAGTGCTCGCGGACTTGTTGGTGCTCACGCGGCATGTGATGCTCTTGGAGCTTGTGGTGCTCGTGGCTTCAGTGGTGCTTGTGCAGCTCATGTCGCACTCGGAGCTCGCGCTGCCCTCGTAGCTCATGGCACACTCGGAGCTCATGGCGCACTCGGAGCTCGTGCTGCCCTCGTAGCTCATGGCGAACTCGGAGCTCGTGCTGCCCTCGTAGCTCATGGCGAACTCGGAGCTCGTGCTGCTCTCAAAGGTCGTGCTGCCCTCGAAGTGCGTGCTGCAGTGGTGGGCATCAGCTCGGTCGTGCTCGTGGCGCTCGCGGACTTGTTGGTGATCACGGAGCTCGTTCTGTTCTCGAAGCTCGTGGTGCAGTCGGAGTTTGTGGTTCACTCGGAGCTCGTACTGCTCCTGGAGATCGTGCTGCTGTCAGACCTCGTGGGGCATTGGGAGCTCGTGCTGCTCTCAGAATTAGTATGCGGTGCTCGCGGACGCAGCGTTGTTTTCGGAGTTCGTGGTGCACTCCGAGCTGGTGGTGCTCATGTAGTTGAAGCTGGTGGTGCTCTCGGGATCTAGTGGTGCATCGAAGATGGCATGACGTGTATTCAAGTTATATATGCATTGT
>JAIKVE010001134.1:0-13499 GCA_024679115.1 Phytophthora pistaciae
TTTTTTTTCAATAGCAAACGGTCTTGACAAGACGACAAAGCTCTAACGTTTAATATCTGTAATTGTAGATTGATCCTGGCTACATTTACACCATGGTCACCGACTACATACGCGCCTGAATTTGATTTTTCGAGTGAAGGGCTTTAGCAGTTATGTCGCGAGTGGGATCGAAGCGATGCAACTTTTCTTGAGCGTCAGAGATACCGTAGTATTGCTAATGTTCTCAAACGTGGACATCGACAAGCAAGTAGTGGTCGGACGTACTCGGTTTGGCGTGCTCGGAATGCTGAGCGCTGGAAGTCGCCAATGTCTCCGATGGCTTCTTCTGTGTCCAGCCAAACGGGTTCAGCGAATCGCGCTCCTGATGTTGTTGATCGAGAATTGCATGGTATGCTAGCCGAAAGCGAAGATGTATTCCAGCTTATCAACCTTACAAGTCGCCACCAAAAAGATGTACAAGAAATGATCCAAGGAATGCGATCTCGCTTCTGGAAAATGATGCCACGACCAGTCGTTGATGCGATTTCTTCTTCGGCTCGCGGAGGTGCAACACTACCAGCCGCTGATGAAAGCCAACGCAGTGAAAACATGAATTATTATCGTGACAGTTTGATTTCAAATCACGAATCAAAACAGCCTACTACGAGTTTACGTGAAATCGCCAGTCGGGTTCACGACCTTCCTCGGCTGATACAGGAATATAGTCAACAGGCAAGCGATCCCAAACAGCCGTCGAACTCCGCCGCTGGAAACCTGGATCCCTTGGCTGGCCAATCTCGTCGGATGCTAATATCGCCTACAACCGTGACACATGAGCAATATCGAGTAATTCAAGAGGTCGTTTCAAGTGTGGAGTCATTGGTGTACGGACAGCGCACACAGTCTTTGACAATGCTCCACGGAAGCGGTGGCACTGGAAAATCATTTGTGATTCGCCGAATACAAGCTGAACTAAACGCCCGCGGTATCGACGTTATTAATACTTGTCCAACTGGAGCTGGAGCTTGCCTTCTACCTGGCGGCCAAACCGTTCATGCAGCATTGATGCTGAATAGTAAAACTAAGTAGGCATTACGCCCTTTGACTCCGACTGCCAGAGAGAAACTCAAGCTGATTTTTCATGGCCGCGTTGGGCTCGTCGTAGTTGACGAGGTCTCAATGGTTGGAACTTCGATTTTCGCACAGATCGACCAAAGAGTACGTGAACTCTACGATCCAAGCAAAATTTTTGGAGGCATGTCGCTGCTTCTGGTAAGAACGTACGCTGATATTTCATCTTTTGTATACTCCAGTCCACTAACTGGCCAACCGCTTTTGCTTGCAGGTAGGAGATTTTTTTCAATTACCTGTCATCAAGGAAACGCCACTTTGCACCAATATGTATGTGCAACCTAAAACGGACACTGACGTTAGAGCTCGCGATTTATTCCGTCGCTTTCGCGTATTCTTTCTCACCGACCAGATTCGAGCTGCTTCGAGTACGCGACAGCAAGAAATTATAGCAGATCTTCAGCAATTGCCAAGCGATTATCCCCGTGGAGACAAATGGAAAAATTGCAGCAATCTTAGCTACCAACCCGTGACGGAAAGAGTCATGAAATCACTCGAAAAACCATTGAACGCTTCTACAATACAAGAGGACCCCTCATGGCTAGATCATTTGCGAATTCTTGTCACCGGCAATCTGGATAAAGCGGCTCTAACGCAAGCTGCTGCATTACTTTTTGGCACGCTACATGGCGTCCCAGTTCTGCGGTGGAGACGACCAATTCGGGAAAAGATTGACAAAAGTCTTTTGATGGCTCTGTACAACGAAGATATACACCCCTACCTGTTTGCGTATTTCGTTCCTGGAGCCCCTGCTCAAGTTCTGGACAATAGTGCAGGCAATCTCGGATGGGGTATTGCCAATGGGACACTTTGTTACATGCACTCCCTCGGATGGGATTCGATCTCTCACGCGAAAGGAGCAAATGCATCCATTCAACATGCAACACAGAATCGCCGCACCTTTGTGGATATACCGAGCCCACCAGACTATATCAACGTCGTACTAATAAATCGGGATGGATCTGACATCAGCGGTGAAAGATGGCCACCCGAAGCAAACCTCGACACGGAGAACTAATAAATCGGGATGGATCTGACATCAGCGGTGAAAGATGGCCACCCGAAGCAAACCTCGACACGGAGCGTCACTCACAAACGGAGAGTTATCGTCCCAATTGGACTACTGTCTGATAAGGGAGGAGATTCGTGTTGCGTGAAGTTTTCTCATCTTGGCTCCAAAGTCAACAAGCAGTACAAGTACATCATGCATGCGGTTGAACTAGCTTTCGTTCAAACCGTATGGAAAGCGCAAGGAGCAACTCTAAAACGGGTCGCACTACTGCTTGACGGATCTCAAACTAAACCAGTTTGGGCTTTTGAACATTTATGTTGGAACGACTCGCGTGGAAACAGCAGATGGACTCCGATGTTTACCACTCACTACATCGTATCATCGAGAAACACTACTCAAGTTAGGACCCAACATCTACACAGTCAAGTGGTTAATGAGTATTGCCGAGAACGGCTACTGGAAGAGTAAGGAATGAGTACAATAATGCAATCTCTCACATTACACCACCAATAATATCTGTCCTCCCAGCCTCAAGCAACGCCCCTTGTCCGAGTGCCCATCAGGCGAAACTACAGCAACACGCGATTTCATCTTACTAGTTGTATCATAACCGCAACAAATTCAATTCCATCAGCGGAGGAGAACCTTGCATGCGGAAAGTGAGTGCTCACCTTCGAGTCGGGAAGTGTTGACGCTACCCGGTAGTTCCCGTTTCGACATAGTTTTAAGACGATACCGCACAGATATCCCATGTAAGCGTTGGAACATCGATTCTGCGCTGCTGACTGTGGTGCCCAGTGTTCACGGTTGCCAGAGGCGTCACCTTGCGATTCTGTTAGGGTTAGCGCATTCCTGGACAATGCGAGCTCACTTGAACAAGGGCCTGTGCTGCTCCTGTACTCCGCCATGTCGATACTCCCTGTCTGCACACCATGCTCGCTATAGGATTTACACCGCCCAATCTAATACATGCCCACTCAACGCGTGGCCCGTTCGCCAACTGCAGGTTGGCAGTGCTGCTCGAGCTGTGAGGTTTTGCCAACTGAGCGTGCCAGCCCGCGTTGCCAGCACTTGAACTTGAACTTGCTCATTTCCGCGGTAATCATCATGAATGAAGCGCTCCTGAAGAGTGGCTAGTGCCACAAGTCATCTCTGATTATGGCGATCGTACGGCAGCAAACCTTTTGCTCGTCAAAGGTGTCTTTGTAAGGAAAGCAACAGCGATCAAAGCTCTCCGCTGTCTACGCTGTCAGATTCCTCACCACACTGTGCGGATTTCTTGCTGATCGCTGCCGCCGCGGGTGCAAGGTGGTGGCACACTTGTCGGTACAGAAAGTTAAATGAACCGTATCGAAGCAGCTGTTCGGTGGCGCAAAGCATCCCTGCCACTGACGTGGCTCAGTTGGGCCGCCGGACACTTGATGGAGAGGCGAGATAAAGCCTCGAGATGGTTGGCGTCGCGACCAACCAAGTGGAGGCAGCGCTTGCTGCAGGTGCGCACACTCGAGAACCCGCAGCAACTGCAACAAGTAGCAGCGAACAGTTTTGAACTCTACCAACATGTCCACCGACCAAGTGCCTCCGTTCTCGCTCGGTATGACGGCAGTGCATGAACGAATACACTGTACTGGAGACCGATAGCATGACGAATATCACGTGCTAACCCGAATGCGGATGCAATTGTGCTGCCTAGACAAGCCGCGCTACGACACCTCGACTTACGTCGGCCGGTGGCGCAAGTTCTCCGAGCTCGTGTCCCCCAAGTACGTCCATTTGTCCACGGTTGTCCATTGACCAGCAAGAGATTCGATAGCTCACGCTCTGTGTGTGTGTTTCAGGTGGCTCTTCCTGAGCTCGGAGGATATTAAGCATGCGACGGAGACGCTGGACAGCTTCCGCAACGGAACGCTCCCGCCTGGCCAGTTCAAGGACGCTGAGCTCTGGGACCTCCGTCAAGGTAAGGCGCCAGCGTGGTTGTTTCTTGGGATTTACGAGTGCGCTGACTTACTCTTGCAATTGTTGCAACGCGTACGCTTAGCTTACGAGGCTGCGGTGCACCCCCAGACCGGTGAGACCGTTCCGGCGGCATTCCGCTTGTCGGCGTTCATGCCCGTGAACATTCCCATTTGCGTCGGCATGCTGCTTGCTGCTCCCACGGTACGTGGCAGTATTTGCACGCTTGAGTTACGCTAGCCACAACGATTTACCTCACCTGTTGTGTGTGAGCAGCTGGGAAACACCATTTTCTGGCAGTGGGTGAACCAGAGCTACAACGCTGGCTTTAACTACGCCAACCGCAATGCCAGCAGCGAGCAGGACAACTCGACTATCTTGAGTACGTCAATTGCGCCACCTCCTAACTTCGTGTTTCCATCCACAAATTGTAACAAGGAATGCCCTGTTGCTTGCTGGTTTACAGAGTCGTACGCAACTGCGACGGTCGTTTCTTGCTCGATGGCCGTCGGTCTCGGCAAGATGGTGGAGAAGGCCAAGGGCATTTCTCCCGGTACGCGTCTGTTCCTGGGAAAGGTTAGTAGCCACCGCTCGAAACATTTTATGATGCTGTTTTTGCTGAATTTGCTCATACTTTTTGTTTGCCTCCGATAGATGGTGCCTTTTGTTGCCGTAGCTGGGGCCGGTGCATTCAACGCAGTGTCCATGCGTTTCAACGAGTTTACGTACGTTGATCTACCGATCTTATCGTGTTGGAAGTTGCTGTTGAGACTCACTCGATCCTGATTTGTCGTTAACAGGGAGGGCATTGACATCATGGACGAGCACGGAGATGTCCACGGACGCTCCGTTGCTGCGGGACGCCAGTCGCTCGGACAGGTGGCGCTGACGCGTGTTGCGTTGCCCATGCCCAGTACGTCCTACGTAGTTGGAATCGAATTCATGCCCCACGCGCTACTGACTGACAGTGTTTGTACCGCTACTGATATTTTGACAGCCCTGCTGCTTCCGCCGTACCTGTACGAGATCATGAAGAAGACCAACATCATGCCCAAGCAGAAATACCCCAAGCTTGCTGCTGAGCTTGGTGCGTTCATTATTCCCTGTGTTTAACAAAATGCTTGGACAACCCCGACTGATTTCGAACTGTGCGATGCTTGTTGTTTGACTACACAGTTGTGCTGACGTTGTGCCTGTGGGGCGCCATGCCCAGCGCTGTCGCACTGTTCCCGCAAATGGGAAGTATTTCGGCGGACAGTGTCGAAGAGGAGTTCCGGTCTCGTGTGGACCGCAACGGACAGCCCATCCGCCAGTTCATTTACAACAAGGGTATCTGATTGGAGCCAGCCTCCATGCAAGACACTCCTTCGAGGCCATGAGTAGAAGTACACAGTATGATTCTCGCACTACTCTGGTGTGTTAATACGTGCGGTTATCAATTCTCTATCCGTGAAATGCACATTCCGAAAACTATGCTTGCTCTGTAGAATTAGTGCGTATGGGCTAGCCAACTCGACGTTGAGTGTGTGGGGGAACTTCACACTCGTCTACAAGTTGAAGTGAGAGTAACCTCATCGTAGCCGGGATACACAAAGATACGGTAGGGTTACTATTTTGTTTTTTTGCCTGTTCGCGGAGGAGCTGATGGCCCCGAAGGGAATCGATGGCGCCCCCGAGGATTAGACGATATCCGGAGTGCATTAGAGCCTGCCTCTCATACTCTCCCTGCGTAGGAGGGCGGTGACACTAACAAACACTGGATGAGGGGAGCAAATAGCTTACGTAGTGGTAGCTGCGTGAGTCCAATGAATGGCCGACACCATATGAAGCGTGAGGTCTGAAGAATATTAGTACTTCGTAGTAGTTATCATGGATAATGCTACAAGAGTAGCGTTGTGCTACGGAACGCATCGATTGCCATCGTGAGCTAAGTCGATTCGATGCGGCTGTCGTTGTTGTCCGCCATTGGCTCTGACACTTCAGTTTCGAAGCTCAGTACAGAACTCGCCCTGCTTGTCAAACTCGCAGCTTCCGTAGGCTCGACGGGGCGCCGATAATGACGTTTGCCCTTCTGTGCCTCGATGTATAAGAGCATATTCTTCCGACTCTCCTCCTTTTTTGCGTCCTTTGTTCGCCAGAGATCGCGCTGTAATCGATATCGACACCAACGTGTAAGCAGAGATTTATCAACGTGGAATTGCCAACCAACTCACCTCTTTGACGTAGCTTGCGTTCGACGCTTCATGCAGTAGCTCCTCCAGCTCCCAGCAGTATCGTTGCCACTTTTCCTTTTCCGATATTTGACTACAATGCGATAGCCTTATTGTGAGCCCCTCCGCCGGCATGCTACGGTTCAAAAAGCGGGACTTACTCATCGACGAGCGCTCTTAAATCCAGCAACGCGTGTTTAGCGGCGGACAATTCTCGTTTCGCTTTCGACAGGGTTGTTGCATCTGCTGCAGCTATAGTTTAACAGAAAGCTATCAGGAACTTATATAAGCAAGATGTCGCCACCGCTTCAAACCTTTATCGCCGGCAAGTCGGAGCTGAAACTCGTTCTCCGCTTCCTTTTGCTGAAGCCTGAGAAGATCACGGGCTTGGTCCTCGAGTGTTTGCTTCGAGGCTGCGAAAACTTCACGTAAGCGCGTCTTCGCCCTCTATAAATTGTAGGTACGCAACTACTATGTTAGAAAACCAGCCTTGCATGAACAGTTCGGTCAAACTTACCCTGCTTTCGTCAACCTCCTTCTGGAAGTTGTCTCGTTCCTTTTGCAGTTGCTATCACAACGCACGGTAAGTTAGAATGTGTGACTCTCGCCACACAACAGCACTTGTTCTAGTACCCGAGATTCCATTGCGATGCGGCAAAGTGCAGTATCGGAGATCGATAGGGATTCCGCCAGCTCCTCCGATGACCCTACAAGTCGAGAAGATACATAACTGAGTGCTGGCTTATCAGCGGTGAGAACGAGCAAACCTACCGCATAAAACCCCAAGCGAACGAAGATCATCCGACAGCTTGGAGCTCTCTCCGCACTCGTACAGTTGGAGCAAGTGTAGAGAAGTCAACGGATTCTCCGGGTAGTCTGGCAGAATATCATCGATATTTTCGTGACTGGATCGTAAATGGCCCTACCAATCCACAAGTAATCGTGTTAGTCCACCATTTCAGAAAACAGGAAGTACCCCTTGACATCATTTACTTTGAGCTGTCGAAGCTCCTCAGTGGTTAGCTTGCCATCACGATCTTTATCGAACTGCTGCCACACCATTTTGGCCGCTACAGTTGACCACGACGGCAAGCCCAATGGTATTGCCGCCGCCAAGTCCTCGGACGATTGCGGCGGATAATAACTTGGCAGCCTCCTTATTTGCTCCACGAGAAACTCCAAGCTCTCTTGCTTCTCCTTCTGCGGCAACACCCTTTGAGAACAAATAAAAAAAACAACCACACACACACCGAATCTACGCACCAGTTGCAGTTCGTACTCCCGGAATCGAATTTCCTGCTCGTAGATTGTGACGCGCAGCATCTCGAGCTCTTGCTGAATGGACTTGGTCTCGGCGTAAAAACTCTGGGAGACGCAGTACATCTCCATTTTAGCAAACCGATCCTAGACCCCCCCCCCTGCTCACGACAGACGCACCTTGATGTTTTGCACGTGCCGACAACCCTTCTGCTCCCCATCGCAACCCAAAAGCCCCGTGTCAACAGCTCTTCAAGCAATGACATTCTAGGCAACTAACACAAATAGCAGCGACCTACCCAGCAATACAGATAGAGCTCTGCTCCCCCGCAGTTGTTGCAGCAGTAACGCGATAGCTTCTTGACCGCCGCACTTGGTGCATCAAATGACAGCGATAGATCCGAGTTAGATTAACACCATTGCAAGATCTCGTCACGTGAGGCCCAGCTCAACTTACGCTGCCATGCTGATTTGATCAGAGCAAACAACTGCAACAACGCGCAAAGCAGGACGAGCAGAGCACCTCCCTCTGCAAGAACCATGAAACGACCTCGACCAAGTTGAAGTGGAGGATAAGAATAGGAGCTCCCTGTACTAGAATCAGTTGAAGTCCGCCGCCGTAGCAGAGGGCACATCGCCGGGATCCGCGTGTTTCTTGACGGCACCCGCATTGATCCCTCTGATTCGGAGGCAATGCGCAGCGGCGACAGTCTCGCGAGACCATGCACTCAACCTTGAGACGAAAGCCTCAAGCCTTCGCGAAGGGCACGCGCTCGATTCAATTGCACGAAAGTGTCGCTACGGCCAACGAAAGATACGTTGGGACGAACCTTCGGCGCCGCTTCGCCTGCCGGGCCACTTCAACTTTGCAATTTTCAACAATATTGAGACGGTCTCCAGTCTTTGCTGGCTGCTTGGGTGCTGAGCCACAGCGCTCAACGGCACGAGAGAATTTCTCACTGCAGAGTTCTTCTTGCCGAAACGCTATTAGGACGCTTCTTCGGCCATCGTGTGCCCGGCCCCGTGCCATGCTTCGCAGGTGGCCCGTTGAAACTGGCCCAATAATTTGATGGTCTTCTCCTCGTATCTTTTTATCGGGCTCTTCTGCCTGGTTCAACGAGAGGGCACGGCTGCGAAAAATCAGCGCCGTCCCCATCGGATACGTCCGCACCTCAATATAGCGTTTAACTATAGAGCCGCAGCAACGAAGGACAACGGTACCCTGTCGTCGTTAAACAAAGATAAGGGAAACCGCGAATGTAAAAAAACGAAGAACGGTGCTGCGCGGCGCTGCCCCATCATCGCCGGATGATTCATCCGGTCTCCAATTCCAACATGCCGCTCGGCGAGATCACTACGGAATTTGCCTCTGACCGCCCAAGCCCCTCCAGCCCGCAGCAAACCAAGCCACCTACCTGCATACGCTTCTGCACTCCTTCGAATGTCGGTGTCGGCAGTGCGAGTCTCACTCCAGCCGGCGCATGGCTACATCCCACTTGTAGTCATTGGCGCCGGCCTCGTCGGTACATGGGCCGGTTTCCGCGTCGGCGTGGCGCGCAAGCAGTTCAACGTGCCGTACCCGCAGATGTACGCCGAGAAGAGCGACAAGAACGCCAACGAGTTCAACTGCGTGCAGCGCGCGCACCAGAACGTCCTGGAGAACCTCCCGCTGTTCTACGCCATGCTCGCCACCTCCTCGTACGTGCAGCAGCTAGCAATCCCCATGCTGGTATCAATTGTTTATCTGACGAGGACGTTTACTGGTTTGGCTTACAGGATCTACCGCCCCAAAGTCGCAGCAGCAGCCGGATTGGTCCGCATTGCTGGCTTTGTCATGTACGTCAAGGGCTACTCAACCGGTGACCCAGGAAAAAGGAGAAAAGGCAACTTTGGTACGTTCTTCTATTTGGCTACCAATGCACTCTCATGAGCCGATCGTGATTTCTAATATTTATCTGTCGGATTCTATAGGTTACCTCGGAATGCTAGTGATGTTAGGACTCTCTTTGGAAGCTGCACTACGCCTGCTTGGTCACCTATAGTGGCTGCTTGTTCATGATGAAGAGCAGCGAATGAGGACAAGTGATGATGAACCGGAAGACGACAGGTACAAGAGAAGGAGAAGAAGACGGAAGAGAAGAAGTGTGAAGTATCACAAGAACTGAAGGACCGGCGAGCACGCTCATGATGCCTCCAATTCAAGGGGTAGTGCGAGGCGAACGTACATGAAGCGCTGCGATCAGACGCCGGTGGTATTCGCGAGCATCCGAGGGAAAGTGCTGCGAGGCACAGCAGCAACGAGAGGAAGCTGCTGCTGGAATTGCCAACAACAAGATTTAAGGAAGAATGGCGCAACCTGGAGGTGGGCACGGTAGTCCAGTGGATTTGGGCTTACCCACCGCACGATTGAAGGCTCCAGGGTTACCGCGCGTAGCTTAATGCATGTGAAGATACTACGTAGATGTTGTACACGAGCAAATGAACACAATGAAAACAGTGAACTTATTCTTCTTCGTTGATTGTTCGTTGAAATATCGGTCATCAGCACTTCACAAACTGTGGTCCGCACGCTCGGCCAAAACCACTACTACTGCAATTCATGCAGGACAAGGCTGTGATCAAACGCAAGCCCACCTCCTGCATTGACGAGGAGAGCAACCAACCTTGCAATAAACCAACTGACGATACCTCATGATTATGATAAATCTTAAGGCAAGATACAACAAAGCTGCGGCTAACCGATATATGCGTGGTCATCATGTGGTGATCATAAATCAAAACTTTTCTGTGAAGGCTATTATTTGTCAACTTGTCATCGATGACATAGTTGTACAGACCACTTCAAGTCACGAAGTCAATACCACTCTGACTGCTTGATGACTACCGACGATCGCGACCGCAAGTTCCATGCTCCATGACTTTAATTTGCACCGGTTGCGGTCCCCACTTCATTCCGCAATTCTCTCCAGAATCAACAAGCCCAAGGCTCGTCGACTAGTATGCCGTCTTCGTCCTTCAAGTCCTCCGTCAGCGTCATGCACATCAGCACGGCCACGGCCATCCTGTCCATTGACGACATCGACTTCCTGATCGACCCAGCGTTCGGCACTCACGGCGACTTCCAGCAGCGTGACGGCGTTGTGCTTACGAAGACCGACGACCCCGCACTCGGACTCGAGGACCTGCCAGTCATCGACGCCGTCCTTCTAAGCCACGAAGACCACATCGACAACCTCGACGCATCCGGTCGCACAATGCTGAATGGCCGCCACGTCTTCACCACGCTGGACGGCGCCAAGAACCTCGCTCCTCGTCCTGGTGTTCGTGGACTGGCACCCTGGGAGTCCACGACCGTCACGCTGAACGGCAAGCAGTTCAAGCAGTTCAAAATCACGGGGACGCCCACCCAGCACCTGCCTGGCGGAGAGTGCACGGGCTTCGTGCTCGTGTCTCCTTCGTTCGGCGTGAACGAGGCCGATGGCCTGCCGAACGTTGTGTACGTGTCGGGCGACACGGTGCACATTCCGGAGCTGGCGAACGAGCTTCCGAAGAGGTACCACGTCGTGGTGGCGCTCCTGAACCTCGGCAAGGCCACCGCTCCGCTGCCGACGGGGCCTCTTCAGATCACAATGGACGGCGCGCAAGGAGCTCAGCTCACTCGGGACATTGGCGCGGAGAAGATGGTGCCGCTGCACTTCGAGTCGTGGAAGCACTCCAAGGAATCCGTCGAGGACGCCCGTGCTGAGCTGGCTGCGGACGCGGATATCAAGGACAAGGTCGTCTGGGTTGTCCCTGGCGTGAAGACGGTCATTGTGTGAGGCGCGACCTCTTTCGAGGGCAGAGATGGAAACCTAGCTATTACCCGGGATCTAGGTCAGCGTGTTGTTCGTAATCGCAACTTTCTTCTTGCGTAAGTTTCAATGGCCGCACAAACAGTTTTTTTTTTTTTTTTTCAAACAAACCTTTCATTTATCAATGCGTATCTGCATGAGGATCAAATATACTTATCAAGCAGTGTGGACTCTATACCAAGAAGACTCCGTTCATGTTATTTTATTAGATAGACTTCATACAGATATCCTGCTGAGGAATGAAGATACATCAAGCAAAGGAATGATGTTTCGGGGCCAGAATCATTCTCTTCAGCAACGATTATGGCAGCTTCTCCTTCCCATAATCCCAGCACGCGCGTGCTTCTACATGTAGAATGAAGATAAGGTAACACACGAAGACAAGAGCTTCATGAGCAGCACTTGTGACTTGACCATCTCTAGAGACCCACGCCATCACCATACACAGCATTTTGATCCCGTAATCGACCTCAAATAGAGCGCCCTCCACCCGATCCATTCCAACGGGCGACACGTCACAACGCGATTCGACTGACCAAGCGCAACACCGGACAGCCTCAACAACTGGATAGCATGTCTGGAACTCTAGTGGAGCTGCAGCCAGCGCACGGCTTCGTGCCGCTGCTCGTGGTGCTGCTGCTGTTTGTGAACTTCTGGGCCGGCATGAAGGTGGGCAAGGCTCGCAAGCTCTACGGGATCGAGTACCCGCAGGTGAGACGCAACTTGATGCTGCCGGCCAATGGCCACGGCGCACTGAGCTATAATAACTGATTGATGTTGGGGATCCGTTCTGTAGATGTACGCCGAGCAGAGCGACAAGAACGCCAAGGCCTTCAACTGCGTGCAGCGCGGCCACCAGAACATCATGGAGAACATCCCGCTCTTCCTCGCCCTTCTGCTCACGTCTGCGTACGTTTTGTTGGTCCCCGTGCTGCAAATGAGGAGCGATAAAAGGCTGATCGTATTGTGTGTTTATTGTACTGTACTGTTCTGCAGCGTCTACCGTCCCCAGATTGCCGCGATCGCCGGCGTGGTGCGCATTCTCGGCTTCATTGCCTACATGCGCGGCTACTCGTCGGGCGACCCCAAGAAGAGAATGCAGGGCGGCTTCGGTAGGTGCCATATATATTGCAGCGCTTGCATGGGGCGCATATACGTCTGGCGGTACCGTAGCGTCTAACTCGTGGTGATGTGTTTGGTGCAAAGGTTACCTGGGACTCCTTGTGAGCCTTGGCCTGACTGTCGAGGCGAGTCTGCGCATTCTGGGACTTCTGTAAGCGAACGTGCAAGTCTTCGGCTTTCGCGGCTCTATGTGAGGAGTGAAGAGAAAGCTGCGACGTGGACCACGAGTGAGCAGGGATACGAAGAACAGGGGTTAAGAAGCCTCGCCGCGGTGTTCAAGGAAGTAGGAAGCCATCTAAAAATTCAACAAAGGTTGGATCTGTAAAAAGGAGTGCTAAGTGGGATCGCCGTTGTAAACTTTATCAAGGTTAACATACTGGCACCTTGCCTAGCGAACGCTGCCGAGGCTTGCATTTAAAGTCTCATATATAGCAGCACCGCACCGCACTGAAGCGTCTTACTCACCGTCAAGCGAAGTCGGCCGGCGTTCAGTTATGAGCTGCAATGCCCACGTGACTTGCCTGGCACATGTACATGTAGACAGCAAACCTACAGGGGACACACTTGCCAATGCGCTCGTCAATGCGCCTTGTGTGGGCAGCACCACCGGCGCGAAGTTGAAGTGGCCATTGCGTAATATCAGCTCGCTGATTCGCTGAAAAGCGCGGGTCTCCTCCAGCCAATGGCGTCCTTCCAGTATCTCATCGCTCTGTCTGCGCCCCAGCTTCCACATCCTACGGATAACCGCACGCTCGCAGCTGGAGGCAACGCACTCGCCGATCCGCGCCTTTAGCGCCAGCCCACGCACGCACGCACCACCGCAACCTCCACACAGTATCAACTGACTCAATGGGCAGCGAAGTGGCCACGACGTCCCTGGCCGTGGCGCTCTCCGCCGCCGCGGCCGCCGCCTACATCGTGCAGCGCCAGCAGAAGAAGAGCAAGAAGACGAACAAGGCGCTGCCCTTCCCCATGACGCGCGTG
>JAIKVE010001135.1:0-13495 GCA_024679115.1 Phytophthora pistaciae
CTACGACGCTGAGGTGCGGAGGAGCTCCACACTGCTGCGCGGGCGCTTGGTGGGCGCCATATCGCTGCTGGGCTCGACCTTCGGCATCGGCGAGTTACTCGGTAGCTCCTGCAACTAAGCCACTGCCTGCAGCCATGCTTTTTGTCGATGCTACAGCGTAGACTGGTTTGCGTATGCGCGCTCTATCCGAATCTCCATCTTCTATGTAGTGTTAGTACTATATTGTAGAAAGGAGAGTTGGCGTGGTGGGGTGAACGACTGTTGCCGTTCACCCCAGTAAAGCGAAGAAACATTGCTCCACTATGGGAACAAACGGTCGCACGATAATTGTGCTATGATGTCCTTACATTCCATTCCTGGCAAGTATATTTAAATCTTCTAGCAGGAGGTTAGTGCATACTGTCAGGATCAAAAGCCCGGACATTTCAAGTGCGCTGCCTCCAGTAAAGGGCGCAAAATGCACATACAGATGAAGCAGTCCAATTTACGAGCCGAGAATCAGCAACACTCAAGACTACATAATACAATATTAACCAATGAATTGCTACAATTGATTTGTCGTCAAACTGTCTTACGAATGCTCGACACAAGTGATTGACCAGAACACGAAGGACTGTATTGACAGTGGTTACGATGCCGACAAGCCTGGAGAACTACTTCGCCTTCATCTAAAATATCCAGTATTGTGGGAACTTCATCGCCCGAGTCGAGATGCAATGCTTGTTGAAACGAACCTCACACTTGCAGTCCTCACAGGTAGTCACAGTAATTCGTCTGTGATTACATCAGAAGATGCTGGACAGTTTGTCGACGAATACCAACGGCAGTACATGACAAAGTAGTCCGTTGGCCTGAAAAGCACTACTAATGCGATGCTAACGACATTTGAACACGCGGATGTTTATCCCAGCGTTGCCCCAGACAGCGATCAGCCCCTTCGACAAGGAAAATACCTCGCGACTCGAACGGCTAATGCATTAAACGGAGGACACGAGTGGCCCCATGCACTTATGGTATTCGCGCTGCTGGGTCACTGCTCGTACGTGTCATCGGATACTTTCTGGTACGTCTTCCCTCACGATTACGCCAATGCTTTAGCCGCAGAAACGGGTGAAAACGAAATCGATGAAATTCATGATCAATCGCTAGATGATTCTTTGACAGCCGACAATGTTACTGAGTGCTTGGACGAGAGTGTACAAGAAGTTCAGCAAGAACGCAGTTCACGGAAAGCTGTAAGTGGTGTAGTCGATATGGAGGAAAAGAATGAGATTGACAAGGAAGATGTTGTACGCACCGAAACAACGTTTCCCGATGATCGTGACGACAGCTATGCGCGCTCCGGAAACGCACGAATGTTCAATGTTGCCGAAAAAATCGTTTTTGTGACTCAAGCTGAATCATATATTCATCGTGGACCTTACTTCCGAGACTTCTCTCCGGCTGAGTTTGAATGCATTGTTGACGTCCGTCCTTGCGATGGTGAAAACGCGCATCGCGAAGCTTCTTCCCCTGGTCGTGGCCGCCCACGCCGATGTGGATTCCCTCTCGGAAGTGGTCATCCGTTGTTCCCTCATTACGAAGCGTGCATACGCACAAAGTTCAAGACACCGATGCTAGGAGGCCCACCACTTCCCAGTTACACCTCTTCTAACATGCCCGAAACCAATCTGAAAACTCTGGCAAGGTACGTATGGTATGTAGTGTGATCTTCAGAAAAACTATTAACAAAACGTTGTGATTTGAACTCAATTCAGGTTGATTTTGGCTACATATACGCCGTGGACATCAGAGCAGGGGTTTGAATTTGAATTCTCAAACGCCGGTCTTCAAGAATTATGCAAGCAATGGGATCGGAGTGACGCGACCTTCTTGCAGCGACAGCGGTACAAAACTATCGCTAATTTGCTGAAGCGAGGTCATCGAAAGGCCAGTAGCGGTCGAACGTATTCAACTTGGCGTGCTCGTAACGCAGACCGTTGGAAAATACCGGGTTTTAGTGATGTGATACCCGTCGGTCCCCCAAAGTCAGCACGTGGCGCAGCAGAGGTCGATCCAGAAATGCGCGGGCTACTCTCCGAACGTGACGACATTTTCCAGCTCATTAACCTGACCATTCGCCACCAAAAAGATGTGCAAGACATGATTCAAAAGATGCGTTCGCGATTTTGGAAGATGATGCCGCAGTCAATCGTCAATAGTGTGTTTTCTACGTCAACGCTGCCCAAAAACCATTTCGAGGTAAATAAGACCATTTATTACGGAAGCACGGAGATCGAGAACCAGGCATCGCAGCAGCCAGTTACTAGTTTACGTGAAGTTGCTTCAAGAGTTCATGATCTACCCCATTTGGTAGAAGAAGCATGTCGAGATACTGACGCAAGCCGTTCAAGTTATAACTCTTCCAGCACTGCCGAGTACTTGGACCCACTTGCAGCTACAACCCGTATGGTGATATCTCCAGCTCCGGTGACACACGAGCAGTACGTTGTCATTCAAGAGGTTGTGGGCGCCGTCGAATCGCTAGTACTAGGTCGACGAACACAACTGCTCACAATGCTTCATGGCAGCGGCGGAACAGGAAAATCATTTGTTATTCGAAGAATTCAAGCAGAGCTGAAGGCTAGAGGAATCGACGTGATAAATACCTGCCCTACTGGTGCTGGCGCGTGTCTACTCCCTGGTGGCATGACCGTGCATGCAGCACTTATGCTAAACACCAAAGCAAAAACCCTCAGCCCGCTGTCTCCAAATGCTAGAGAGAAGATGAAGGAACTTTTTCACGATCGAGTTGGACTTGTAGTGGTTGACGAAGCTTCAATGGTGGGCACTACAATATTGGCCCAGATTGACCAGCGACTTCGTGAACTTTACGATCCAAGCAAAGTATTTGGAGGCATGTCAATGCTACTTGTAAGTACAATGTGCTTTACCTTTATGTTTATTCATACTAACCGTACTGCTTTTTTTACAGGTTGGTGATTTTTTTCAGCTTCCTGTCATCAAAGAAACCCCGCTCTGCACGAATATGTACGTCGAGCCCAAGACTGATGCAGGCGTCAAAGCACGAGATTTGTTTCGTCGATTCCGCGTTTTTTTTTCTGACAGAGCAGATTCGAGCTGCAGGATGTTCTCAGCAGCAAAAAAATATTTCAGATCTCCAGCAACTTCCCCAAGAGTATCCTTCCGGGAAGAAATGGACCAGCAAAAACCGAGGCAATTACCAGCCGATGACTGAACGGGTCACTGCTACATTGGAACGGCCGCTAACTCCCTCGATGGTATTGAATGATCCCTCGTGGCTGCACGACTTGCGTATTCTCGTTACCGGAAATATTGACAAAGCAGCACTAACTCAAGCTGCTGCGTTACTGTTTGGAACACTACACCGGATTCCAGTCATTCGATGGAGACGCAAGGTTCGGCAAACTATCGACGAAAGTCTCGCATTGACGTTGTACGACGAAGATGTGCATCCCTATCTATTCGGATATTTTGTTGCTGGCGCCCCCGCTCAAGTGCTTGACAACAGCGCTGGCAATCTTCTATGGGGTATTGCCAATGGGACCCTATGCTACATGCATTCCCTCGGATGGGATACCTTCAGCGGAGCAGATGCAGCTCGTACAGCAATTCAATCCGCATTAAGGCAGAAGAAGGCTATCGTGGATATACCCGCTCCACCCGAATTTATCAACGTCGTGCTAACACGACCAGACGGATCAACCATTAGTGGGGAAAAGTGGCCACCAGAGGCGAACCTGGAAAGTGAAATGGTACTCAACGCAAACGGAATCTATCATAAGCAAAACGTGCTGATCCCAATTGGTCTTCTTGCAGCGAAAGGTGATTCGTGCAAGGTGAAATTCACTCACCTCCGGGCCAAAGTGGACAAGCAGTACCAGTATGTGATGCATGCAGTTGAACTGGCCTTCGTTCAAACTGTTTGGAAAGCCCAAGGTGCTACACTCAAGCGAGTAGCACTTCTTCTTGAAGGCTCACAACCAAAACCAGTCTGGGGTTTTGAGCATCTTTACGTTGGGACTACTCGAGTTCAAACGGTCGATGGACTTCGCTGCCTGCCGCTTACCACTTCCTATTGCCGTCAAAAACTTACACAGTTGCTTCCAAATATCTACACGATCAAGTGGCTAATGAGCATTGACGACAACGGCTTCTGGAAAAACAGAGAGTGACCGAGTTATATACTTCACTTTTTTGCATTTCACCACAGCAGTCCTCCCAGCCTAACGCAACGCACCCTTGTAAATCGCGGTGATGGTGGTCGTAGCGGATTGCTGTTGCTGCGGACAAGTGATGAGTTGCTGAGTGGAAGCGTTAGCGTCACCAGGAGCGCGTGATGAGCAGCGATGCTCGAGGATGCATAGCGTCAAGCGTGGAGAATGGCGATGTTTGTGGATACGTATCGCGTCGGTAGTGACTGGATGACAGCGATTTCGACAGCAAGACTCGATCAACCTGCACATGCACGTTGGTCAGTGTGGAGTAGAACTGATGAATGTGAAGCTCGTGTATACTGTAGAGCTTGCTGTCCGTGTGGATGGCGGGGCATCGTTCGCCGATGTCGTGCGGGACTCCCGCCGAGAAGAATGGTGTCCTGGACAGCAGCATTGGAGCATATTGATGTGATGTTTACGAAGTCTGCCGATGAATGGCTTCGTCGACATGTAGCCGAAGCGTTGAAAGCGTCTGACGCAGCTCGACAGGGCTGAACGAGTTTCGAGCTTTCTGCCGATGGGAGAGAAGGACACTACGTCGGTAATTGAGAAGTCAAGCGGAGGACACAGATATTCGTGGTGGTGTTTGACGATCGTGAAGAAGTAAAAGCTTCTCAAGCGGAAACGGCGGTGGTGAATCGGCGCACGCAAGTCGTGAGCACGCTAGAGTTGTGAGGTTGGTGTGTGGAGTGCGTGGTGGATGCAGCCGTGGTGCTGAGTAAAGTCACGCGCACAATGGGCCTCGATCGGCTGAAGATGGCTGAGAAGATGGTGTTCGCTTTCAACTTGTATCGTGTAGTGGTGACGAGAAATCATGCACATCCGGACACAGGTTGAAGCGACGAATTCGATGGGTGTGTGCAACTTGAAACGTTTTGGATGATACCATAGTTGCGTGAGCTGAAGTGATTCTACAGCCAACGATGTGTCCAGTCGATGAAGCGTTCTTCGTGATGCGACAGTATTTTTCGTGTCTGGACCTCCTAAACGTTGGATCGCTGATAAAGTGCTGCTAGTTGTGGTTTTGGGGAACGGAAGTCATCAGCTAAGTGAAGTGTTTCACAAGCGTGTCCCCGGTGTGGTTGTAAGTTGGTGTGTGCTTCACGCAGCGTGAGTGTCAGTTGGAATATGTGCGTCTAAAGAATGCAACGCAACAATGACGAAGATGATTCTACGTGCCGTTTTGCCTTTGGGGTACTGAAGCTGCAACTCCTGATGACGCGAAGAGAGTAAATGGACAGCCAGTCTTATTCAGCGTGTTGTGGATGAGACACGGTTTCGTTAGAGCGCCGAGTGGTGAGCTCAAGTCAATAATGTGACGAGGGCTGAGCAATGATAATTGTCAGCGTGCAACAAGGTGGAGGTCGTTGCATGTGGACAATGGATTCGACTACGCCAAGAAGTGGCAACCAGGGTACGAAGAAGCAGGGTCGTGCGGCTCGTTATGGTGTTCGGCAATGAGGTTTCGTTGTTGTGTCTAAGGTCTAAGGGAGAATCACGCAGATGCATTGTGAGCTTTGTGGACAAGTGCTCTCTACAAGTACACGTTGAATGAAACGACCGTTTTCTGGTAGTCTGGACTACCTCGGAGATCTACGGGACCTCGATACTCGAGCTGTGTACCATAGCAGCTTGCCTCCGGATTTTTGCTGCCTGCGGCGATATGGCTGCTAGTGTTTGGTGGTGGGATTCGTTCATTGGTGATGGACGTACAAGGGGACGAATCCAGGTGCAGCTCTGGTATTTCGTCTACTGTTGAACCAGGGCGACGTGGGAGATTTCTCTGTGGCTAAAACGAGTGCGCATTCCGATCGGGTAATGACTAGTAGTATCGATGCATTGCAGCGGACTAGTGCAGGCAGAAATCAACGATCAAGCAGCAACGTGATTTTCTGGAGCTGCAAGATGGACTAATGGGCGAAAACCCTTCTCGAAGATGCTCCAGAGACGGCATTGCAGATACGGCAGTGGAAAGTATGAAAAATCGTGAAAGGCGTTCCAAGCGGACATGCGTGTCGTGTGAATGAAGCGCACACAAATAGCAGTGCTGGGAGGTGTTGCTCGGATGGCCTCGAGTTGAGACGTTGGAAGCTTGCTGACGATTGCAACTGCGAGCTTATCTGAGGCAACGAATGTTACGAGCGGTGCTGATGGTGGCTGAAGTCAGCAACGTCGCGATCCCCAGCAAGCTATTTGCTTCATGTGCAGTATAAAAGCAATTTCCTCGACTGCCCCGCTAAACCTACCGTGTAGACCAGACAGCGAGTCAGTTGAAGGGCTCAGCCAGCATGCACGACTGTGCATGCAGTTGACTGACGGCTCGGATGGATGTACATGCGCGAAGTGAATCAAGATTACTGTGAATGAGGTGGAGCCGAAGGCGGATGTCCAGCTAAGGTCTCGTAAGTGCGATTATTGCCCCGGCGGCAGACGTACGCCGCACTGGTGTGTCAGCGATTGATTTGACTGGTGTTTGGAGCGTTCTCCCCAACGGAGTTTCTATCGATGTGAAAGGCTGTCGGTAGGATCGAACCGTGTTGAGATTTCTACGGTGGTATGTCGTCCTATGACGTGGTTGACTACTGGCTGGAAGTGCATCGAAGGCGTGGCTCTTCCGGTGCGATCTCTGCGGGATGGAATGCGCGCAATGAGTTATCAATTGGAGAATTCAAGCAACCTGGAGAACTCTGCGCCTAATTCTATTCATTCCGGTGCTGGTAAACTTTGTGCTGTTGACATGTCGGCTCAAGTATTACAGATCGGGGACTTAGAAGAACAACTCCGTTTGATCGAGAGGGATGAGAATGTGGCTCCACGATATTGTCTAAAACCTGGAGGACCGATTTCGCACGTGCGTACGATGAAGGATGGAGCTCAGTGGTGTGGTGTCGGACTTCCATGCTGATGGTCGGTGCCAGGTCTAGCACGTGCTGTGGCGATAAACGTTAATGGCGAAGGATGGCAAGTTGGACAGCACAGAGTTGTCCAAGCTGATGGCGAGTGTCATCTCGCATCCACTGTATCGTGTACCGGTCTACAAAGGACTGTGCGGCACAACACCGTGAACGGACGGGGTTGTCCTCCGAAGTTGATGGCGAGTGGCATTAGCTGTATCCAGTGGGTAATGATCCACGAAGGGATTGTGTATCGCGATGCTCTCTACGGACAGAGTTGTTCGTGAAAGCTGGAACAGCCCATTACGTGTCGGTCCACGAAGGACTGAGCGGCATGTCGCCGTAGATGGACTGGGTTGTCCTTCAAAGCTAGTGACGAGTGTCATCTAGCGAGTGCCCTCGGTCCACGAAGGACTGAGCGGTGCGATTCCGTTGATGGACTGAGTTGTCCTTCAAAGCTGGTGGTGAGTGCCATCTAGCGAGTGCCCTCGGTCCACGAAGGACAGGGTGGTGCGATACCGTTGATGGGCTGAGTGGTCCTTCAAAGCTGGTCGTGAGTGCCATTTAGCAAATGCCATGTTGGGTATCGGTCCACGTAGGACTGGGCGATGCGATGCTGTCTTGCAGTGGTCCACGATGGGCCGTGTAGCGCGATGTCGCCGGATGGACAGCGTTGTTCGCCAAAAGCTGATGGCGAGTGCCATGTAGCAAGTGCCTCTGCGGCTATTGTGCCCTGAGCGGGTTATGCGGCGTGATGTCGTAGTGGTGGGGCGAGTTGCCCTACTAAAAGCTGTTGACGAGTGTCGACTAGCGAGCGGTTGGTGAGGGTCAACTAGCTTAAGTGTTGACGGGATGGCAACAAGCGTGTGGTTTGGTAGCCATTGTGTCTCTGAGCAACACGACGAGCAATGACCGTGCGTTGGTTGCAGTCGTTGTTGGACAAAGTTATTCAAAGCTACTGACGCGTGTCAGTTAGCTTTATCCTGGAAGCTTACTCCGTCAAGCGAAGTTCGTGTGGATAAGTTGGATCTTCATGCTTCTCCTGGCTGGTAAAGGTGAAGCGAACCAATACCAGCGTGATGGTATAACTGTAATCGATGGTAGCGAGTGTTGCCAAGGCGATGGTTACCTGGGCCGACCTTACGAGGTTGAGTGAGGCTTGAGGGGGGACTGTAGTAGGTGGTTGGCATGAAAGCCTCACCCAACTCTACAGTTGGTTGTGATGAACAGCTACTGCTGGGTAAGACTGTGGCGTCTATCCCAGTGACAACTGGATTTTTCAAACCTTCTCCGTGAACACGTTTGGGGCAAAAGGCAACGTCCTTAGATCACCGAAGGCATGCCTCGCAGCGGGTTCGCATTGAATCCGTGCGAGGCAGCCCCGGGAGTGGTGTGGTGGGTCTTATAGTCGGCCAGCTAGTTGGCCTGCATGCAAGCTAGGTACATGTAGCTGAGGAACGCCGCCCCCTAAAACTAAAAACTAAGCTGCCTACTGCTGGCCAGGCAAAGCCTAGTGCAAAGCCGTGGTCTGCTGTAGTGTCGATTTCGGGCTTGAAAACGTGGCTCACTTCTTCTCTCGAAAAATGGGTTTTCCACCGCTACGCTTGTACAAAACACCTAATTACACCAGAGCTGGTAGGAGCACAGCGTCATGCGTAGATAGCCTTTACTTTAGATTTTACTGTGCCTTGAGGAATACAATTGGCATAAGTGTTCTGGGAGTGCCAGCTCCCCTAATGGTGTCTTCACTGAGACCTACTACAGCATCGAAAATTTGATCCAGCGACATATTAATACACGGAATCTCCAGCAAAGCGGTCGATTGGTTTCGCTTGCACCACGGATAGGTCCGTCAGCCACTCAGCGCGGAAGTGATCGACTTCAGCTTATTTCTGAAGAAGTCGACAAGCAAGTTGGTAATCTGAAAAAGTCAGCGCGTGTATTGACTTGCATAGCATCAACTTGCCTCTCTTAGCTTACCCGCACGTAGCCACTGTATATAACGTGCTCGGATGACCCCGCCCTGCGCGAGTGCTCGCTTGCGTGACAAAAACCGCCACGCCGCTTCTCCCGCCCTCGAGAAGAGCACACTGTATCCCACCCTGGTGCCCGGGACCTGGACACCCGCACCTGAAGCGAAACGAAGCTCATTTACTTCGATAACGCTGGTGGGGAAGCTTCACTCTTCCTTAATATTGTCATTACTATGGTACATGTCATGGAGGTTGCAAAACCGTTTCGGGTGACCCGAAGATGCTTTTGGTGGATCCACCAAAACGGTAGGATATCCCGCGTTGCAAAGCACCGGACCGTTCGCATTCAGCCTTGCACTCGCACGCATTCAGCTACGAGACGGTGCAGTTGAAGTCGCGAAGGACCGGAACGCGGCGATGATTGGCCTGCCGACTGCAACGCGACAAGTCCAGCTACAGGCTAGCCGCCTTTGCGCCAAGCTCGACCGCTTCACTTTGGAACTTCCTCGCTACCGCGCTCACCTCCAGCCTCTAGAGACGCCACCACACTCTACTGAGACCATGGCGAGCGTCCTGCAGCAAACTTCAAGCAGTTACGTGGTGGTCGGCGGCCTCGCGCGACTGTCGCCCACGAACCTCATGCCCGAGCGGTACTCGCGCCACATGCAGACCGTGGTCAAGCTCAAGCAGATCCGCCGGGCGCTGGTGACGCCCACCAACGGCAGCTACGCCATCGACGTGTTCACTCCGTCGCAGTCGACCACACGCATCCCGACGAGTCTCAAGGCCGCGGCCAAGGGCCAGCGTCCAGCCGCCCACATCGAGAAGCAGTTCGCCGACTTCGTCACGCTGCGCAACGAGCTGTACGAGACCTGCACGGCGTCGCACCCCGCCATGGACTGTCGGTTCTGCAGCGAGGTGGCGCGCACGCTGCTGCTTGGTGCCGTGCTGCCAGGCTCCGTACTGACCTTGGTGCTCTCCAAGCACCAGCAGACCAAAGCCGTGCAGCGCTTCATCGACGCCCTCCTGCTGCTCGTGGCGGCGTGTCCCGTCATCGAGGCGGACGCGTGTCCATGCCAGAAGGACCTCCCGCGACAACTCTTCAAGTTTTTCTTCGGGGAACAGGACCCGTTGGCTTGAGTTTTGAAGACCCCCGCCCAATTATCTATTCACTATACATGTACACTGTACTCATTGGAGACCGACTTCGCACAAGTGGCGAGCGTTTGCTGTAGATTTGTCCGAACTTCGTCTTCCGGGTTAATGTTTAAGTAAAAAAGTATTCCAATTAAATTCAAATTGTGCTTTGTTGATAAAAGGTTAAGAATAAGCTACTGGGAGCTTTGTTGTTGCTGCTGTCGGAGCTGTTGGACGTAGCTGCAGACCCACGAGCTGATGAGCTTTCCATTCAGAAGCGGTCGGATGATCTGCACGTCCTCCATAACTGCAGGCTCATTCGGTAACATGTTATAGCGATACACAATGAGTCTTCGCAGTGTCACGGACACCGTCTTCCCCGTCAAAGGATCCTTTCGAGGCGTGATGAGGACGCCGCAGATGCAGTAGTGCGACGCAGCGGAGGCGGGTATCGGATGCAACGGGTCGTCCGTCACGACGTCGATGTGAACCATGCCATGAGTCCGCGTGAGCTCGGAGCAGAAAATGTTGTTGACCATCCAGGACGAATGCTCGGACTTGAACATCGAGCGCCGGTAGTTGACCCCAGGCCCGCGTCATCGAGTTTCCTGCGCTGCGCGTCGATCCCGAAGTGTTTCTTGACCACCGAGGGGATGGCGCTGAAGTAGGCCAATACACCGTCGTACACCTCCTCCAGCGATGTGTGTTGAATCTCCGACACGAAAACGCTAGAGATCAACGTGCAGTCCTTGCAGCCAGTGATGTCGATTTGAGCCAGCGGCAACACGTCTTGATCTTGAGACGTCTCCTTGGCCTTGTCGATCGCTAGCTGCGAGAACTTCTTGACGATGGACGGGATCGTAGCAAGTGAACGCTCGTGGTGGAGTAGTAGCATCCTCTTCCGGTCGTTCAGATCTCGTCCCAGTTGGGGGTTGAAGTGCAGCTCCTCGAACATTTCCGTGCCGCTCGACTGCAGCGGCAGACGCAGAGCGGCGGTTTGCATCCTAGCCAACAGAATCTGCTGCTTCCGGAGAGCTGCTGGAGCTCCCTGTGTATTGCCTCAGCCTGACTGGCCGCGTGTTTCTCGACCGCGCAGCGCTGCGCCGAGGCCAGCGTGCGCTTGTCGGGGAGCTGGCTGGCCCACTTGGACTGCAGGACTCGAAGCTCGTCCTCCATGGACGTAACCATCGTCCTCAGGATGCGAATCTCGTGCATGGAGTCGAGTTGAGGGTCATTATAGGAGCTATCGGTCTGTGGCGGGGCGACAGGTTCTGGACAACTGTGAGCTCTGTCCGCGGGCTGCAGTCGCGGAAGAGGCGTCAGTGTCGGTAGAGCGCCGCTGGAGGAGCGCACACACGTGGGCGCTGGCGAACGAGCGTCTGACTCCTCTTCGGAGCAGCTTCGGGCCCTTCCAGGCGAGCTGGTCTCAGGAAGAGGCGTCATACGAGTTACCTTGGTGGGCCGCGGGTTCATCCAGCCAGACCCGTGCGCACAAGACGGAGCGTGTGTCTTACGGGCGCGAAATCGTAGAATGAGCTGCTCGCCATGCGAGTCCACAACCCGGCAAATCACCACTTGGTTGCGTTTGCCAACTTTCACCATCGCACCGTTATTCCTCGCAACGCGGGCACTTGAAGCGTCCAAAGCCTAGGGAAGAGCATTGCGCTGTGCCAGATAGGTAGACCACAACGCGAACACCGCCGAGTCATTCTACTTGTACCTAAGGCCTTCTAGTCGACACATGCGCGCCAACAGGGCAGCGCCGTTAGTATTATTTTTAAGAAAATGTACTCTTTGCGGTTTCTGCCAACCGAATGTTTTCAACACCTTCGATCGGCGGTTACGTGATCGCGGTGCAAGTTGCAGTTTGTAACTCGCGCTTGTGTTCTATTTTCCTAATTACGGTAAACTGTTTGGAGATACAATACATGTAGCGTGCCCAAGGCGGCTGATTTTATCCTAATTACGGTAAACTGTTTGGAGATACAATACATGTAGCGTGCCCAAGGCGGCTGATTTTCTTTTTCGTGTATTCATTATACTGTTGATAGATCTACAAGAACACAGTGTGCTGCACCTGTCTTTTAATACATGTACTCGGCCTCTATCCCTCGTGTAGTGAGCACGAGTACAAGTCTTCTACTCGTGCTCGTAATATGCACATCTGCACTGCAGGTAGGTATCCAAAAAGCGAACCACAGCGCCATAACACTTAAGCAAGAAACGATAATTTAAGTTTTAGTGTCCAAACAGGCCCCTTCGCGACGTTGCAGACCCAATTCTTCAGTGACACTGTCAACGCAATGTGGTTGACCTTTATTTTCTTTATAATTAAAAAAGAAAAACTCATGTTATTGCCCCGAAACGCAGATAATCTGTCGACCTTCTAGCTAGCTATCTCTGTGGACTTCGGTTCTGCTGCTCCCGGATGTAGTTGCAAATTGAAGCAGTCAGCAAGTCTCCGTTCAGAATGGGTCGAATGATCGCCAAGTCCCATAGTTGCAAATTGAAGCAGTCAGCAAGTCTCCGTTCAGAATGGGTCGAATGATCGCCAAGTCCCCTCGAACCGCAGGTTCGTGTGGCAGCATGTTGTAGCGATAGACCACCACCCAGCGCAGTGTGATACTCGACGTCTTGCCCGTCACCGGTTCCTTCCGCGGCGTGATAGTGAGCCCGCAGATGCCGAACTGCGACGAAGACGATTCGGGCACAGGGTGCAGAGGGTCATCCGTCACTGCGTCGATGTGAACCATCCCGTGGGATGCCGTCAGCCCCGAGCACACAATGTTGTTCACGGTCGCTGGCAGCCCCGACCCATTGAAGGCGATCGCCGATACAAAACCTTGGGACTCTGCGTCGTTCAGTCTTGTGCGGGTTGCTTTAACTCCAAAGTGACGCTTCAACGACGTCGGGATTGCGGCGAAGTACGCCAGCACCGCAGCGTACACGTCCTCCAGCGACGTGTGCGGGATCTCGGAGATGAAGACGCTCGAGATGAGCGTGCAGTCCTTGCCGCCGGTGATGTTGATCTGCGACAGCGGCATCACGGACTTGTCGGCGATGGTACCAGTGGCATTCCGTCCATCCAGCGCCTTGTCGATGGCCAACTGCGAGAACTTGTCGACGATAGACGGCAGCGTAGCCAGAGACCGCTCGTTGTGAGCTGTGAGCATTTTCTCTCGCTGCTAAAAAGGAAGGATGTTAACGCTTAATATGCAAGATATATTGGTGCTAGTGGCGCCAGCCTATTTTG
>JAIKVE010001136.1:0-13488 GCA_024679115.1 Phytophthora pistaciae
CCTGTTTCGAAGATAGGGCGCTGTATAATAATATAACGCCGCGTACTAATAGGTATTATACGTTATCATGGCAAATTACTTTGCTCTCAGTATCATTACCTACATCATGCCCCACATCTCTTACGGTATTACAGTGTATATCAAATATATGTTTATCCTTTTCGGTGTTACCGAGGTATATAATATATACGATATTATCGTTATCTGCACGAATTCCATCCATGCCCGCTCATCGATTTGAGCAGCCTTTTTAGGGCTGTGCAACCAAAAACTGCACCAATACGTACCATATATGTGGTACAGTGCGGTGTACACCCATGGTAAACCCTAAGTACCCTCACCTAGGAATAAAAAGTGGGTTCCTGACGCCATGACTAGCGAGGGGATTGTCTGTACCGCTTAAATTACCGACCGACCACCTGGCTAGCGGAAACCAGTCAGTTGGCAAGTTGGCGCGTGCCCTACTCGTTCCGGGTGCCACCTGACTGTCGACAATCAACATTCTATTCGACTGAGTCAGACAGCTTTTCCCTGATTACCATCTTTTGGTCTCCTGGCTGAAGCGCAAATTATCGCAACGCCAGTTGCTCTCGCACGTAGCGATCTTCGCCCATTATCTTATTGCGCATGAAGGCTCGGTGGATTTCCACAGCATCTGCAATGTAAATTCAGCCGGCGTATTAATACAACATGCTGCCTCAGTACATGTATTTCCACCCATAAACTTTGACAAAATTGGTCCTACCTTTTTTGATTTGGTCCAGCCCAATTCGCCGCCTTTTCAGTCGAAAGTATCTAAACCACCAATAGTGCGAACATGAGCGAGAGCAAGCACCAGGAAGCCGAGGACTATCTGCGCTCCCGACCGAGCGTGGACGTCACCGCTGTGGACATCTCGCCCAACCCGGCGGCGCTCACAGACGAGCTGAACCTGGAGGTGGACTTCCACCTGGACGCACCCGTGACCAACGGCGTCTGGGCCATCGAGTACCTCGTGGACTCGGTCACCAAGCGCCACATTATCAATATCCTTTCCATCGTCTTGCACTGCGTGTATATGTACCCATTGAATAAATGAGTGGAAAGCAAATTGAGTTTCCTTAACCAGAAACTGATTTGTGTGTGCACAACTGGGCCAAGTGGAGGCAACTGACTACGCGCGCGGCGACAACCATTTCCAGTTCTCGGTTCGTCTCTAAACCTAAAATGCGCTCGTTTAGCACTACATAGCCTAACTGTGGAAATGTGTGCAAATAGACCCCTCAAATCAACATTTCCGGCATCCAGCCGAGCCAATTGACCAATTGCGGCCTGCTCATCGCGGCCTTCAAGGACGACAACGGAGACATTCTCGACCTCAAGATGGTCATCCAAGTGTCGGAGCAGCGCGGCAGTCTTCAGAGAATCATCTACAGTCCGCTGGAATGAAAAAGGTCACTACTGATTCAGTGGTATAACACTGTTGCCAACTGATCGGCAACAGTGCCATAAAAAGCAAAAACTTTTTGCAATTAGATTTTTATGTTGCAATTCAACAAATTGCTTAGGTACTGTTAGGACGAAGGACTGCAGATTGCACCTGCCGCACGGTACTGAGAACTTCCATGCTTTTTGTTGCCTATAAGGTGGACAGAACGACAAGTGGTTAGCGAATATTTGTTTTGTTTTCCTACGCATTTTTTTCTTACCTGATCATCTACGGTTCGTTTGGTCCGTCCGAGTGCTCGTGTAAGTTTTCGTATCTCTTGCAAGTGACGCTCTTGCTGCTCCTTTGCCCATAGAAACAGCTCGTACTTTTCTTTCTGGATGGCTGCCACCTTTTGGACCAGGATGTCCACCTCCTGGTTGTAAGCGTCTCGGTCGTCCTACACATTGGCAAGATCAAGCAAAAGTGTCAAACCATGAAGTATCACCGGTCGGCATTGTTCTATTCACTGTCACCTTGATGATTTTGGCAAAGATCTCGCGATCAACTTGGAAGCGAATCTCTTCCTGCCCAGTTGAAAGGTTTGTCAGATCTGCGTTGTTTATGAGCTTGTGGATCCCATAAATTATGCTCACCTGGGCCATTTTGGCGCGCTCGACACGAAGTTTTTCCTCGCTGGCTTTTACTTTTTTCTTGAAGGCATGGCGCTCAGCTTTGGCCTAGCTTACGCACGGACGAGTTTTAGTTGAGAAGAAAGTTCGACTTACAAATAACTTTTTCGACGGCATCGCACCTTCTGCAAAATGGACTGTAGAACGCGGACATCTTGACTGAGCTGCACACAGATCAGGAAAAAAATCCTCATCAATATTTTTCCTGGTCCAATAAATCGCCGCAATGAATAAAGCAACCTACCTTCTCTCTGGACGTGCTTGCTACATAGTTCATCGCCTCCATCTTCGCATCCTGTGCGCAGTTCACAGTCGTAACCTCGTTGGCCTTTTAATCTCATCCGAACCCTTCACAAAACTCAAATTCAACCTCTGCTTTCTTGAGTAGGGCATCGATCTGCTGTATGTCCTTCTCATCGACAACAAGCTTTCTGTATCGAAGCAAGCATCGTTAATTAGTTGCACGTCGTATCCCAAGTACAAGACTCGATTCTTCTCACAGGCCAGGTTTGTCGCCACGGCCGCCCCTTTCCAGCGCCTTCACCTTCTTCTTTAGGAGAGCGTTCTCCGCTCGAAGTAGTGCAAGCTCATCCTCTTCGTCGATGTCCGCTAGACAAATTCAGCAGCATTAAAGTGTTAGCCGATGTTAGCGTAATGAACGCGAGAACACGTTTACTACTACTGCTGAAGTGTTATGCACAATTACTTCAGAGCAATAGATGCAACGTACGGATGGAATCGTGAATGTGCGAGTACTTGGGGCCACTTCGATCAGCCTCATCCCTTCGCACCTCTTCGTCCAGGTCAATGCCTTCCATCGCCAAGCGATGCCCTGCTGCTCTACACAGGACTGTAGACGTGACTTACACACTACTACGAAAATCACTTGCTCGTAATAGCACCCATGTCCGTTTCAACTTCTCTATTATGGACTTTGTGAAAGTAGAATCTGGGTTGTGTATTGTATTGTATATTCTAATCTTCATGTTCGCTTCTTCTAACTATCGGCGGTAGGTTATTCGACGAGGGTTTCTTCGCTTCAGAGGCCTTCAATCCCGGTTTTACACCTAGAAGAGCTTTTGCGTACTTGGCACGTCGTTCTGGAGTCATATAGCGCAGCGCTTCGGACGACATTTCGTTCTGATGTTGCTGTTCGGCTTCTTCTCGTTCCTGCTGCTCTTTCGCCTCTAAATCTTGCACGGCCGAGGTGATGGACACTTCTTCAAGTTTTCGGCAGATAATTTTCACTTTCCGCTTCACAAACCGAGCGAGAGTCTCAGGCGAGAAGAATGGACAATGGGTGACGTCCATCTCTTCCAGTAATCGACATCCCTCCAGTAGAGCGAGGAGGGATCGCTCGCTCAGCTTCTTACAGGCTGCGACGTTCAGTCGACGGAGAACGGAAGACTGACCAGCGATCTCCAGCATCCCGTCGTCTGTGATGCGGACACAGCGCGACAAGTTCAGCTCCTCCAGACTCAAGTGCTTGGCAATAGCGTAAAGCACGCTATCAGACAGCTCGCGGCAAAACGCCAACTCTAAGCGAACAATCTTCTCGCAAGAGTTGACGATCTGAATGATATCGTCATTGCTCAAGTGTGTACAGCCAGATAAATTCAGTGACACGATGTTCGGACAGCGAAGTATGACTTTGTGGATGCCATTTGCCGTCAAGTTGGGGCAGTAGCTGACGTCGATGTGCGTGAGATGCGCTCCTCCAATTGAGTGGTCCAACATATCGTCCAGAAGCCATAGAAGGCCCTGGTCACTGAGCTCCGTGCACGCAGAAATGTTGAGGGACTCGAGTTTCTTCGAGCGGTGACCCAAATGACCGAGAGCCAAGTCGTTCAGCCCCGTGCAACCCGTAACATTTAGCGTCTTCAGCTTGAGAAGGAGATTTTTATCCACAACGCCACGCCCGTCGCCTTCCTGATCGAATAAAAACACTTTGTAGGACAGCAACTCCAACTCTTCCACGTTCAAAGTCTCTAATTCCAAACAGTTGTGAGTCAGCGTTCGAACTGAGAGATCCGTCATTCTGTCGCAGTGGCGAAGATTAACCTTCTGCAGTCCCGTGCAAACTTTCACCACTTCTAACAGTCCTTCATCGCTGATACGCCGACAGCCGCCGATATTCAGCCTCCGTAACTTGGTCGGGTTCACCAGCATCGTTGCAAGGTACTTCATCGCGCTGTTGGTGAGCTGGACACAGAGCTCCACCTCTAACGCCGCCAAGCCGGGACAAGACTTGCCAATGGTAAGGAAACACCGATCCGTGATCCTCTCGCAGAAACTGAGAGCAATCTCCTCCAGTCTCGGGTTTGTCCGCACTATCGCCTCAACGCCAACGTCCCGGATCTGAGAGCAGTGCACCATCTTCAAACGCACGAGGCGATTGCGGTACTTCCCCACAGCTGCGAGTCCAATGTCCGTGATTAAAGTGCAATAGGAAATATCCAACTCCTCGAGTTGTGAGCAACAGAACGCGATGCGCCTCATAGTAGCGTCGGATAACCGCGAACAGCGAGACAGTTGCAGTCCAGTGCAGAACCGATTGCTCTTTGTGATCACGTCCATGTCTTCCTCCGAGATGTCGACAACGTCTTTCAGGTCGACGCAACGGACGTCTTCGTTCGATTCTACGGACAACACAAAGTACACCACCGCCTTGGGGTTGCGCAAGTCCCGCAGCCACACCATATTCGTGAGTTGGTCCCCGTAAAATGTTGGGAACTCCACCAAAACTTTGCAAATAATATCGGCAAAAGTTGATATGATCGTGTCCTCGTCGTCCGTGTGGTCGTACCAACTCATGATGTTTACCAGCGAATTCGCCGACCGGGAGCCTAAAAAGAAGGCAAAGGGCATTCGACCGAGCTCTTGCAGTGCTAACCGGCAACTTTCTGACTCGGTGGCTTGGAAATATGACGGTTGGATCTTGAGTAAACTGTGGTAGCAGAGCAAGAACAAGTCGCTGAAGATGGGATCGCGTGGGAGGTTCTTCAACACTTCAGCGATGCCGTGAACGTTCTCCGTTGCGATGAACGGCTTCAATCCACAGCGAACTTTCTTCTTGTAGATGTCACGCGCGTACTGGTGGTCCAAGTCGTACTTTAAGGACGCGCAAATGTTTTCGGCAAACTTTTCCAGCATCTTTTTGTCGTCCGGTGCGTACTCGAGCGCTCTGGAGAACCGACTGGAGGCCAGAGCGAACAGGTGATCGGACTCATGCGCACGGTCGCGCGTCCCCATGACATAGTGCGCGTTTATTTGATCGCGACTGAGCATTTTCCCGTTGTAGTACGCCACATGGGCGATATTCCCCTGGAAAAAATATTTGCCATCTCTCCGCCGAACGGAAGACAGACAGCCGATACGCAGCTGACGAGCGTCTTGGTTGGACTGTTCGTCCAGCTCTCGCTGAATTTTCAGGTTCACACGCTCCCGCATCTGCTTAAACTCCGCTGCAACAATTAACCACTTGGCGTCGAACTTCTCGCGGAGAATTTGCTTCTTCGCTAGCGGTTCAAAGTCTGTTCGTGACACTTTCGAGGCGTCTTTCTTCACCGGGGCCTCGGTCTTCGTCGGGGACCCGGAAGTAGGCGGCGTTTTCGAGTTATCTTCCGATCCAGTCGCAGAATTTGCCGCGTTACGCGATAATCGTACGCGAAATTCGTGTTCATCCAGCAGTTTTGTGCTAATGGCCTTGACCTGTCGCCGGCCTTCCTTCGTGGCGAAGAAGAGCTTGGTTTCTCTGTCAATCTCCTTAAAACACGCACCTTTAGCTTCGTCCTCGAGGTCAGCGATATCCTCACGAGTCTTCGCCATGACAGCCTCTCTCTTCTGGATTTCCAGATCCACCACGCTCTCCACTTCCACTTCGTTTTGCAGCAAACCGTCCACGTAAAATCTTAGAATAGTGCCGTCATACGTCCCCACCAAGTGCGTCCACTTGCCTAGCACCACTTGAGAGCCAAACGCCAAGATGTCGATACTCTTCACGTTGATACTAAACGCCCAGACATTGGCCTTCAGAGCACTGATGCAAAAGCGCCCCATAGTTAACACCACGCGTCTCGTACTTTCGTGGCCATCGCATCGACACCAAGTCTCTAACGACACGTGCGAATCCACATCCGATGGGTAGAAGCGCTTGTCGTAGGGAAATTGAACGCAACTACGCGAGGCCTTCCGCAGCACCAGCGAGCGGTTCATGCCCGCGTTCAATATCGGTCCCTCCCCTTCAAGAGTGCAGCCAGGTTGGTATTTCCCCCTGAATTGAGCCCCGTAGGAGCCCAGATTCGCAGGTTCAAACGTTCCTCTTCGATCGCACAATGGCCAGTATCCATTCGGCTCGTCAGCTACAACGAGCTGCTTGTACGACGTGGCTTGCTTCACTGTCGCTTGTAGCAGTAGCAGCGATGCCATAGAGAAGTACAACATCGACACGTTGTGCTTTACTCGATAATGATCCCCCGAGGGGAGAATATCGTCCAGAACGAACGTGTAGCAGTCTGGAAGTTGTGCCACGCGTTCTAAACACAGAGAACTGATCGGAATCGCCATCATGTCAGTCACCCGCCTAATGATATACTCGAGTATAGGAAGGAGATTCCGGCGTAAGTTCTGCTTATCCACTTCGGACACCGCTCGAAGCCCAAACCGGAACCGGATTCCCTCATAAATGTGCGTCTTCCACAGCGTCTCGCTCCCTCTGCGGCTGCCACTGAGTAAATTCAGAGACTGGATCACGATCTGCTTATGCAGCATCGGCGTCAACCCCGTGGCATTCGTCTTTGCCGCTTGCCTCATGAAGTGACGGACGATATTCTTAAATGTACGAGCCACCATCTCCCCCAACAGAAAGCGTCGAATACTGGCCGATCTTTCTCGACAGTCCAGTCGTCCGCCATATACCGCCACGTTCTGGATAGAGTCTCCCATGTGAGGGGTGGTTAGAGTGACGCAAGTCGCGTCGAACCGGTGGCTCCGATCTCGGCTAACCGTACTCGTTTTACCGTTGATGTACACGTGGGAGCCCCTATCCAGTTCTCGCGTAAAGTCCTGCGAGGTTTGGATCTCGGCGGTGGAGTACTGCAGTGTGGCAGTTCCTGACAACTGGAAGAGGAACTGAGCGCGGAGAAGACCGAGGTGCCGCATGTTGATGCCATGTCGGTGCATCTCCTTCACTAGATCAAACTCGGGCGACTCGAAGTAGTCCGCTTTCTGCGATAATTTGACGGCGAAGAGAGGAATAACCTCCTTCACGAGGCATTTCGTCGCGTCTTCGACGCCCAGAGCTTGCTCTTGCCAGTCCGGAGTGCGGTACGTTAGCGAAGACAGCGCATCGGGTGATAGCGGCACTTTGAAGCTCCGTACAAGTTCCGGTCGAAGCTGCCGCCACATGATGCTCATACCCCGCGTGGACTGAAGCAGGTGTGGGGTCACATCGGGGTCTTCTGGAGGCATTGCGCGTGAGAAATTAACGACGACGAGCTGCTTCTGGCCGTTGAGGTAGCCGAGGACATCCGCCGCTGCGTTTAAGGTCTTGGACGTGAGGTCCTGGTACCCCCTGGCACTGTGTCGACTGAGATTCAACCGACTTGCAACACTGGCTAGGGCTTCGTCCAGCTCCTTGTTCTGTAAAGTCACCGTCTTGCCGCGGTTGTCAGTTCCCTGCACGAGTTGCTTCGAGACTCTCTGAATATCTCCCGATTCCGTCCACGCGACGACTTCAATGGGGATTTTCGCCGAACACAAGACGCGAAACCCCTGGAAATCGACTGTGCACTGCAGTGGCACGCGAATGTTGCTAAAGGAACTGAGTTCTCGGAGGTAAATGGCCGAGTTGCGTACTTCGTGTCCACCGGCTTTTGCCGCGTATTCGTGCGAGTTTTCAAAGCGTCCGTGGTCGTCGGTGCAGATCTTGAAGAGGATGTCGTGGGCCTCGTATTTCAAGCGAGACGTGCTGCGGATGTTGTCTTTGCGTCCGTCGATCGGGGATTCCGTCACTGGGAGGATGGACTTGTCTCGCACTGGCAGGTAGAACTCGCGTACAAGCACTAACGCCACTGCACTCGCGGTCTCGATGAAGTCCTGGCAGATCTGCAAGATCTCAGTGTACTTTGCTTGGATTTGGTCCGCATCAGACTCGCCTAGACGTAGAGCGTTCTGGAAGCGGTCACTCCATCGCGTACGATGAGCAGGTAGAACGGGGTAGGACGCACTCACTCGAAGCTGTTTGCGTTCAGTCTCTAAGACAGACCACTCGGCTTCTTTCCAGGCCTTCATGGCCTCCACCAGGCGGTTGTGCGCTTCTACTGCCTTCTTCCGACGCTGGTCCAGAACGTGTCTCTCTTTTTGCAAGAACAAACTCCTTGGATCAACATGTTGCTGGTTGTTGCCCCCCTCTCCATCAGTTGCAGTGTGTTTCTCTTGGTTCCCCTCCGCTTCGATCTCGCTCTTGTATCCCATTCGAATGAGTCGCTTTGACATGACGAGAGCGTTCTCATTCGCGAGTTTGTGGCTCTCTGTCTCCACCATTCGATGCAAAATCTGCTCGTTCTCCAGTTGGATCGAGTTCAGCAGGTTCTGGGTCAGACCAAACTCCAGATCACTCTCTGCAATATTCACAAGCGCTGGTGCGAGTTGATTTGAACCGCGAATGATCCGGAAATGGTCGTACAGATCCGTCTCCATCGCCTCCATGTCGTACGATCCGTCGTGGCGACGGAATGCAGTCACGTAGTCGCAAATGTGGCGCTTTGAGGGCAATTCCTGCAGAAACTCGGCCAGTTTAAAGTCCGTCATCCCGTCACAAACTTGCTTGAGTCGGTCTTGTAGCATGGTAAGAGGAGGGTCCGGGAACGCCAGTGTCATCTGAAGTGACAGCTCGTCGGGCGTAAACCCAGTGGAGTAAAGCTCCGGAGGGAACCGACCGTGAACCATGTTCTCCTTCCTAGCGCTGGTTCGATACTGTCTGACAGCGGCGGCCTCTTTATCCAAGAAATGTTTCTCCACTTCTTCGCCTGCGTCCGTCTCGGGGACTTCATGGTGTGTGTCACTATCTCCATCTCGCTTCCGCTTCTTCTCTTCAGCTTTCTTCTTTGCTTTCTCTTCGTTCACGGCGATAGTTTCCAGCATGGAACCGACTGTACTCGACTCCTGCTTAGCGTGTACTAGCTGAGCCACCAACCCTTTGGCAATCTCCGGCTTCAAGTACTCAATCTCAGCGTGGGGGAGCTGCAACGCTTCTGTATGTTTCAGATACCCCAGCTCCTCCTCCATCTCGCGGAACCGGTTCTCCACCTCCTTCTGCGCCGCTTGAACGGCTTCTTCCGTCATCAGAGCAAGCACTTGTTCACGGCTGAAGGCGTTGCCCTTGGTGCGTAGTTTCACCTGCTTCATGCGGATTTTCGCCTCGAACTTCATTTTATCCACGCTATGAGCGGGTTTCGCGTCCCGATCGCTCCACTCCTTCTCTACCTTTTGCCTTGCTTCCTCTAACGCAAGTCCACGTGCGTGGTAAAATGCCTGTTTCTCAGCTGCTAGCCTGGCAATTTGTCTGCCCTTCCGCGCCCTCCAAGTCGTCTGCAGACGTATAGCGGAGCGTAGAATCACCTCCATGCGATAATGTAGCAGGTTGCGGTACCCTCCATGATCCAGTGGCACGACGTTCGACAGCAGCTTGGCTCGACGACGGGGGAGGTACTTGGAGTAGTCCGTTTTAAGGGGGTCGTTCTCCCCCATTGCCAATGCGCGCTCATGGATGATCGCCTTCTTCCATTGAGATAATTCCTCGCGAGGCTGAGTCATTTGTCGAGCGAGAGCGTACTTTAAGTCGTTGATGTTGATCAAACCGAGTCTGTACTGGTGAATCGCACTCATGTGCTGGACCACAAAGCGACTCAATTGCTGGTACTTCCACGGATGCCCCAGCAACTCGCACAGGTACTTGGACCCCTCGATTGTCTCGATGCAATATTTGTTGAACTCGTGTAGAGTCATCCCGTTCTTCTCGTGAATTTCACTCGTATCTTCATCATCCCCTGTCGATACGCTATTTAACTTTAAGAATTCACGCTCCACGAATTCCTGTAAGAATTCTCGCGTCATAACCCGCGGTAGATGGACGTCTCCGATACGCGAAAGCACGCTGAAAACTACGCGAATAACCTCCGCTAAGGACTCCGACCCCAGTACACGAATCACACTGCGTCCAGTTGTACGACAAAATACGTCAAAGAGGAATCGAATCTTGTCAGTCACAGAGCAGCTCCCAGCGCCTAACAGCATCGCAATGGCGAGGTCGACCAACTGGAAGGCAAAGTCGCCTCCATGACCCGCATTCAGAGCGTTAAACAATGGCACGAAGAGCTGCTCCTTGTCGTAAATTTCTTGCGCGCGATCGAAGAGGAATTGTTCGTTCTCATGAATTTTACAAATGCGCTCCAGTTCATTCTCCCGAGTCTTGATTTGGTCTTCAGCGAACAAAACTTGGGAGCGGAGTTTGGCCTCTTGGCCAGGCGCACGCAGCTTCGAGTGGGCCAGCGCTGCGTACTCTTCCTGTGCAACGGCCAGAGCCTTCTTGGCCGCGTGGATCTCCTCCTCGTACCTCTGCAACTCCTCTCCGTGGAATTTCAAGCGAGCGTCACCTAACGGTCTGTCAACGCTCCGCACTGCTGCGACTTTATCCAGATAGAGAGCACACTCTTGCTCTGCTGCTTTGATCCTCGTATCGACATTCTGCCTCTGGCGTCGAAGCTCCGCGTCTTCAAACGCCTCTTGGTCCTTTGTCTTCTTGTCCTGCGCCTCTTGTGTGCGGAAGAAGACGTCGTTCGGGTCCAGCTCCTTCTTGGCCCGTTCGAGGTCGGCCTGACGCTTAGCCCAATGCTTCTCGCGCTTCACTTGGAGATCGCTCTCTTTCTGGGTCAGCGCCTGCAATTTCCCCTTCTCGGACGCTAGAGTTGACTCTAACTTGTCCTTTTGGTACTTGACTTTGGTGGCGAAAACGGCGTCTTCCTTCGCTGTTGATGCAGTTTCGCTCTCGAGCGCTTCCTCCACGCGGTTCTTCTGCTTGTCGTAAGAGTACCCGAAGAAGATCGGACTGCGAGTGGCGCGGTCGAATAGCTCGGGAACTGTGCGCTGGATGATACGAGGCCGCTTGAGGAGAGCTTCGACCTTAGCTCGTCCGTTTGGAGGCATTTGGTTGGACTCTTCTTTTGTGTGCTCAGCCAGAGATTCCTCACTTAGAGGACGTTTCTCGTTATCATCATCTTCTTCTTCTCCTTCAACTGGAGTTGAATTAAAGGGACGCACAGGCTCCTCATGTTCGCTGCCGCTGTCTTCATCGGCGTCACTAACATCGCCGTCCTCTCCATCATCTTCAGCAGCTTTAGGAGCGCTCTCCGTCGCTTCAGCTGTAGCATCAGCGCCCTCCGCTTTCTCTTCTGGTTCACCCTTTTCGCTCTCATCGCCGTCGTCTTCGTCTCCAGCCTCGCTGTCGTCTCCACTGGCTGCTGAACTGCTCGCGCTGTCGTCAGTATGGCCGTCAATTTCATGCTTCGCAGGCGGGGGCAGCAGAATATCGCCTTTGTCGTACTCTTCTGGTGCAGATTTCGCTTCGCCTTCGCGCTGCATGGCGTACCCTGAGCAAGCCGGATGCCATTCCGCACTGGACTGGATGCTCGCCTTCACCGTCTCTTGGAAATGAACGTGAGTGACGGCTTTGATAAACAGGGGCCAGTGTACAATTTCTCGGAGCTCCACGCCTTCAATCGACCCGAGAAGATGCAGCTTCAGCTCGCGGAGGGCGACAATTTTCTCCCTCAGCTCACTCTCCGTCTTCTTCTTCCTCGCAATGAATTCCTCTTCCGGTGCAGGTTCATCGTCTTCAGCCACTTCCTCCATCTGCAGCTCACCTTCAAGCCCCTCGGCCATTGGAACTTCAGGAGCATCTTCCTTGTTCTTTACGGCCACGCTTTCAATCTCCTCCTCCAGCTGCGCTAAAAGTTGCCCCAGCACCGCAACGTCTCTCGAAAGCCGATCAACTTCTCGATGCACGTCTGTGGTATCCGACAGGATTATTCCTTGGTACTCGCCGCTTCCTTCTCCTCCTTCCGTCTGCTCCTTCTTCTTCTTCACCTTGACGAGGTCTGTGTACCAGCGCAGGAACTCGACGACTCGGATGAGGTCCCAATGCCGGCAGAACGCCAACATCTGCGAGCGGTTGGCGACGTCCGCGCTCGTGCGTCGCACACTGGCGACGGAGCTGCCGACTGGCACCAGTTGGTTCTCCAGGAGAACGCCATTGTCGCTCTGGAAGGCGTCCTGCTCCAGATACCTCGACAGTTCCGCGCCCATAACTCAAGGCGGGAAGCACGACACCAACCCAACGGCCCGCGACGTACGGGTCCGCGACAAACAGAACTTTACAGTGAACGCAGTCGAGATAAATGGAGTCAGTGATGCGGAGTGCTCGAATGCGGTGCATAAAGCTCAACACTAACTTCGCGTCTTTTCGATGGATACTTTCTCGGTGGTCGAAAAGACTGACGGTACAAAATGGTTGCTGGTGTCACGGAATACACACATCCAGACACCAATCGTCGCGAGCAGCTCGGGGTACATGTAGCTGGTTCGAAGTGGAGTGTTCAAGTATCCACAGGTATTAGTTCTGCGGTGAGTGGAGCAGCGTGGCAGGAGGTAGCGGTAAACTGCAGCATGTAGGGCCACGCAGCAAAGCGGCACACGTCATTTCATCCAGAGAACTTCACCTTGACGATCCGCCGACGGAAGATCGTGCATTCCGATGTGCTCGTTGAAGAAGTTGACCCGACAGTCATCAAGCCGGTCGAACGGATGCCCCTTGTTTGCTCACTGCAGTCCTGACCTGATCAATTCATGTCCATTCAAGAAGCCTTGCAATGGCAGCAAACATGTTTCCTCGGCTTTCGAGCTCTGCTGTGTCCGGCTCGAAGTCGCAAACCTTGAATCAAAGCTTCGCCTAGCTTCTCTTCGCTGAAGGAAGCCATGTCTGTTCCAACAGCCAACAACAGCACTGACCCGCATTTCCATCGAGCTGCACTGGCATGGCACAACACGCCGGTTGTCTACAGATGCCCCGTTCGACTTGTGGCACGCGCCCATCCATCTGGGGATGCCATTTCAGGATTGGACTGTGTTGCCGACGCTGCGAGGAAGAGCTTTGTCCTCGGTGGACGCGGATGAATGAAGCCCACGACTGCTGCGACAGCTTCGGCCTTCCTGCCAAAGCTTCAGCTGTCGTAAACGCTCAAGGTCCTGGGAGAAGATCCGGTGGGTGTTTGATTACCGAATTTCCTTTGTAATAGGGCACCCCCATTACAGCGAGACCAAAAACAGATCAAGGAT
>JAIKVE010001137.1:708-13483 GCA_024679115.1 Phytophthora pistaciae
TTCGTGGTGTTTTGTTTTACTTTGAGCTGACAAATTATTTGTTCCTAGCTGTATTTTTTGAGTACCTCCCTAAACAGACACTAGCTAAGACCGGAAGCAAAACTGTATGGGTGCGATGTGGGGGAAAGTCAAAAGATCGCGCGACTCTGATGCTTCTCGGCGACTCTATCGGCACTAAATACTCGCCGTTTAATCGTGTTCAAGATGCGGTCATCAACAGACACAGAGCGCCGTGAAGAAAACAAGTCTCGGCGACACGGTTTTAGCGAGTCGACGTGGAAGAAGCAAATTGTTCCTGCTCAAAGGGAGACAGGAATGCAAGTGTACACAAACACCAAAGGTACGAAATTATATTTGCGAAAGCTTTGATTTTATTCTAACTTCTTTCTGGCAAATATTGTTTTACAGGGTGGTAGAATAGTGAATTAACACTAGACTTCATGAAGTTTCATTTTGGCGCCCGTGAGGACATGTCAGAGCCGATTCTGCTGCTACTCGACGACTTCTCAGATCACTGGACCGACGAAGTCGTCGAGTATGCAAACGAAATCAACGTGACGTTGATGAAGGTGCCCCCAAATGCAACTTCCGTTTGTCAGCCGGCCGATGCGACGTGGAATGGCCCACTAAAAGTGCGTTTGCGGAATCGTTGGATACGCCATTTAAGGGTACAGCTACGGTCGCGGCAACCTGGTGTTGCATTCAAGCTAAAAGCCCCCGACCGGAAACTACTATGTAGTTGGATCCACGAGACGTGGTCCGACGTGCACACCTCCACGATTTCGGCCGGCTTCCGAAAATGCGGTTTTGTTTCGCGGCCCGACGTGATTGAAGAGAATCAAGACCGCGCTGCTGCAAGTACTGAGGTCTGCGAGAATGCTGACGACATAGTTGAAGAAGCTTTGGTTGCAAGATGTCTAGATAAGAGTGTAGGAACTTTTAGCCTGGACGATGATTTTGACGGCATGTTCCGAGATGTAGTAGAGCTTAACATGCAATAATTTTTTGTTTTGATGCTTCTGCATTTGAAGCGTACGTTTCTGATAGACGGGACATCGGATCTCTGGTCTATGTCGGTTCGCTGAAGTGTATGTGATAACATACAGACAACGACGGATAAATCCGGGCGACACAAAAATCCGGAGGACAAAGTCGTGCAGTGTACAACAGGGTCTTTCCAGCCAATCAGAATCTTCCAGTATACTTGGTCTTTGTATATCATATGCTTTCGTGTACTTTATATGGATTGTTGTGTGGTTTATGAACATATTTGTGTATTTTATGTATTGTCAAGAGTGTTTTTACAGTGGAAACGGACGGGGATTTCATGTCATTTTACTATGGGGGATGGCATTCAGTGGTCCCGGATTTATCCGTCGTTGTCTGTAGGTAATTCGGTATGCTCTGTGGTCTCCTGTTTTCAGTACAGCAACAGATGGGACTAAAATGTATGTCACCTCAAATCACAAATACCAAATCACAAAATATCAAAAGTCCTAAAAAATAGTACCGGATTGTACACCGCTACTTGTACAGATCTGCCCAAAATGGTGACCTGCTCGTCATTGCAGTGCGAGCACGCAGGGATCATCGAAGTGGCCATGTACAATGAAAAGCTTGCATTGCTTATTACCGTACTGCGAGCTAATAACCAACGCCGCTCAGAAGTCTTGGTCCGAGTCCGAGTTTGTCTCGGAGCCCGAGCCTCCCGAGCCTGAACCAGAGCCCGAGCCTGAGCCAGCTTCCGAGCCAGAGTCATCGTCATTGTCAATGAGCTCACCAGAGTCTGCAAGTGACACCTGGTCCGAGTCCGAGCCGTCCGCGGCAGTACCATTGCCTGTGCCACCAGGAGACACGGCGCCAGTCGCGCTCTCGTCGCTGGAGTCGTCCTCATCGCTGCTGCCGCTGCCACTGCCGCTGATCCCATCGGAGCTGCTGTCCTCGTCGGATCCCGCTTTCTTCTTGCTCGCGCCCGCTCGACTCTTCTGGTTGGAAACGTTGGACTGCCGTGCCTTGCCGCCTCCACCGCTATGCCTGTTGTTGTTGTTCGACTCCATGGCGTCCAGCATCGAGTTCTCGATCTGGTCTTCCTGCTCGCCGCGCAGGATGGCGAGCTCGTCGTCCCGGAACTTCTTCTGCAGCTTCTTGAGCGACCTGTCGTTCTCCGCGAGTTTCTTCATCTCACGGCTGTTGTGCAGATCCAGCTCACGCTGCAGGTAGTCGAGGTTGCGGAAGCGCTCGCAGTAGATGGCGTACTGCCGCTCCAGCTCCTTCTCCAGCTTCTCGTACTCGTCCATGAACGCCGGGCGCACGTGCTGCAAGCTCTTGAGCCGCTTCTCGCTGCGCTCGAGGTCGGTCTGCGCCTTCTTGATCTTCGCTGCGAGCGCCTTCTCCTCGGCGTCCAGCTCCACCACCTGGCGCTCCGTCAGCTCGACGTTGTCTTGGAGGTTGACCAAGATTTCCTGGATACTGCGCTCGAGGAACTTTTGCTCGCTCGAGTTCTCGTGGTTGGTGGACAGTGCGTCCAGGAAGCGAATCGCCTGTTGGCGTGCGTCGCGGACATCGAGCTCCGTCTCCAGTAGATCGTACAACTTGGCGCCCGACTGCGTGATGTCTGACGCAAGCTGCCGCGTCGCTTTCGGGTCTTTCACACGTGAACCCAGCAGCGACTTCACCGAGACGTCGTCGTCGTCGTCGTCGGGTTCCTGTTGCGTAGCCAGATCGATTCGCGAAGCCTCGTAGAGCACCCGCGCCAGCTTGATCAGCTCCTTGACAGCAAATCCGTCGGCTGCGTACAGTCTCTTCGGGTTGAGTCGGATACGCGCCTTGGCCAGCACTTCCGTCGCCACCTGCGTGAGGAACTCCACCCGGTCGTCCTCTGTGTCAATCTCCTCTGCGATGCTCGAGCTCGGGTCGTACTTCTTGACCATCCAGTAGAGCAGATCCGACACCAGCTCGAAGTTCGGCGTGCGGAAGTTCTCCATCGAAATGGGGCGGGGGTAGCCCAGCGCCCGCATCATCTCCGTCAGGTTGCGCAGCTCGCGGAACGACATCACTTGCTACGCCGAGCGCTTAATCCCTCGATAGGTTGCCTTGTCTTGCTCGCTTCGGACTGCTCGGCGGACTTCACCACCCGACGCGTCGTTTCGAGGATCCTAGAATCTAGGCTAGATCGCGCCTGTCAGACTCCTCTATTATTGCGCTCGTACCTGGCCAGCATCGTTGCATTGCCAGAGGTGCCTCCTGTATGTATGTAGAGCAGCTCGCGCTCCTCACCACTGCTATCAACTGTAGCAGACTTGCTGCCCGGTACCAAGAGATCTGATGTCGAGTCGGTACTTGATTTGCTACGACCCAGAACTTCATCCAGCACCGCGACGTCCGAGAATAGCGTGTGCCATGCGAAGGCTCCGTACACGAGGTCGAAGTCCACCTTGGTCTCCTGCAACACCTCTTGGTAGATGTCGTACAGCAGCTGCCACAGCCGCCCGAATCGGCTTTTCCTCTTGGGTGTGATCACCCGCGGCAACAGCGCCGTCTCCGCTTGCAAGGTCGGGTCCTCTCCAATAAGCTGCTGGAACTGCTGGTTCAGGTACGCCGCATCGCCCACACAAGGAACAGCGTACAGCCTGATAGCCGCGTGCAGGTGCTGCGCCAGGTACAGCGCCGTCGTGCCCGTGCCGCAGGGCAGCACAACCGAGAAACGCTTGTCCGGCCACTCCGTCCGGACGTACTCGTTGATCTCCTCGGCCAGCAGCTTCACGCCATCCTGCGCTTCCGGGAACGCCGCCCCTTGCGGGACGTACAGGCTCCTCGTACCCGGCGGAGGGCGCCGGTCTCCCTCCAAAAACTCGGCAAAGTCTCGCGTCCGGACCAGTTCGTGGTATGCGTCCGGAGAGAGCTGCACGTGGTCCATGCCCAGCTCCCTGGCCAGTGCCAGGTTGCCCTCCACCGCCTCACCTCGAAGGTGCAGCTCTCGACTGAAGTACGTAAAGGGGACGCGCCTGGCACTCGCCAGCTGCGCCAAGGCCAGCATGGCGTTGCTCTGCGACCCGCCGAAGCTGAACAGGTGAGCATTCGCGAAGAACTCGTCGCTCTGCTTGACGAACCAGTACATCTTGCGCATCTGCACAAAATGTATCACAACCTCCGATTTAGCTAAAAGTATCCAGCCACATCACACGCAGCCAGCGAGTCCCCACCTTATTCCCAGCCAAGTGGAACACGTCGTCCCTCTTCACGTGCACGCGCTGGCCTCGGAAGTGCACGCGCGTCACGGGCGACGCCCGCCACTGCCACCCGCGCACCATCTCGCTCCTAATTCGGTGTACTGTAAGAGGTGTACCCACCTCAAGATTAATTCGTACTTAGCATGAAGACCCGTTTACACGCCCTTTTACAACGTGACGCCGCTTCTTCCATCGCCGCCTGGGCGTCAGTTTCCTCTCCGCCGCGCTGCGCCCCCGTCCAGTCCGCCACCATGCGGCGCCTGAGCTCCAGAGGTGCGCTGCCTCCTGCTGCTGGCTGTGTCTGTCTGTGTCTATGCGTAGCTCACTGTGTGTGTTTGTGTCTGTGCAGGCGGCGGCAAGAACTTCAGCCTCAAGAGCGAGGAGGACGTGGAGGAGCTCATGCAGACGCTGGTGGCGCAGATCCACGCCAAGCTCAAGAGCGAGCTCAACCTGCGCGAGATCTTCATCCCCAACTCCAAGGCCGAGGCGCGCTGCAACATCTTCGTGTCGCACAACTACGCGGCGTGCCCCAAGCTCTGCGTCTTCATGCAGCCGGGCGAAGGTAACAAACAAGCTGGAATTTGGATCACCTCACTCACTTTTCTTCTAGTTTTTCCTTAAATTATTATTATTTAACATTTATTTTTATTGCTGGATGGCAGGCATGCAGCCGGGCATGTGGAGCCGGACGATCCACCCTAAGACGGGCTTCCAGGGCTCCATGATCCCGTACTTGAAGACGGCGATCCAGGGCGGATACGGCGTTGTGATCCTGAACCCGAGCACCAACTTCTGCATGGTCAACGGCCACCGAGCCAAGATCCTGCACTCGTCCTCGCCCGAGGCGCACGTCGCGTACGTCTGGAAGAACTACATCGTGCCCAACGCAGCGCAGGAGATCAGCTTCATCGTGCACGACAATGCCGGCATCTTGTTGAAGACCTTTCTGTCCACCTTGAGTGGACACGAGGCGCATCGGGTCGGAGGCATCGCCTTCATCGAGTCGGCGCACCAGGTCTCGTCGGGTGACAGCAATTCGTTGCGGGACATGCTGCGCGAGAAGGCCGTGAACTTTGAGGCCTCGACGGAGCCCATGTTCACGGTCATTGGGTCCTCCAAGGCGAGGCTGGGGTGCACGTCACTGTCGGTGGGGCGCACGTCGGGCGAGGCGAACAACCGCGAGTGGACGGTTCATTCAGTGCAGACGTCGGCCTTCGTGTTCTTGCAGTCGATCGCCAGCGGGATCGAGGAGTCGCTGCATGCTATCCGCGCGACGTTCCCCAATAAGCTCATCGTGACGGTGAACCGCGCGCGATTGACTGGCCAGCCATACAACAACCCGTTCGCTGTGGTGCAGTGTGCGGGACAGAAGAAGGAGACTGTGGGCAGCCACAAGCACACGATGGACCCCGAGTGGAACCAGACGTTCTCCTTCCCCGTTACGTCCAGCGACGCGAAGGTGGTTATCGTCGTGAAGGACAGATCGTTCCCCATGAACACGTCACTGGGTCAGGTAGTCGTGAGTATGAGCGAGGTCGGACTAAATCGCGCCGACCGACGGTGGTTCTCGCTTCGTGACGAGAAGGTGCCAACTACACACGGCAATGGCGAAGTGGAGCTGACACTCGAGTGGGTGCACGATACGTTCGTAGCACGCTCCGATTCGTTTATTCGCGGCAACCGCATGCCGACACTTGAAGCGCAGCGCAACCGTCAAGGCGGTGATGGTGAGAACTGCTGCTACCTCTGCAAGACGACGTTCGTATTGCACCGCCGTCGCTACTGCCGCATGTGCTTGCGCTTGGTCTGCACGTCGTGCTCAGATCGCCTATTTCTTCCTGGATTTAGCGAGCCGAAGCGTGTGTGCTCTGGCTGCTGCGATCTTCAAATGATGCTACACAACAAACTTCCGCGCATGGGTCCCAATGGCCCGGGCTCGAGGTTACCCTCCCAAGACAAGCTGGACGAGCACGCGCACCGTATGGAGGCGATGCGGAAACGCGAGGAAGCCGAGAAGCGGCCTCTCTCTATTAACGACTTCGATCTACTCAAGGTGGTCGGTCGCGGTGCCTTCGGTAAGGTGCTACTGGTGCGCAAGAAGGACGGCAAAAACGCTGGCCAGATTTACGCTATGAAGATCCTCGTCAAGTCCCACATTATTAAGAACGACCAGATCGAGAACACCAAGGCGGAGCAGCATATCCTCAAGGAGATCAGCCACCCGTACGTGGTGCGGCTGCGGTACGCGTTCCAGAACGCTGACAAGTTGTACCTGATCATGGACTACTACCCGGGTGGCTCGATGTTCTACCACCTGCGCAAGTCGAAGAGGTTCACTGAGGACCGCACGCGGTTATACATGGCGCAGCTGCTGACGGCGTTGATGCACCTCCACAGCAAGCAGATTGCCTACCGTGATTTAAAGCTGGAGAATATTCTGATGGACCCGAAGGGCAACATCGCCCTGACCGACTTCGGTCTGTCGAAGGAGGGGCAGATGGTCGAGGGAGCCATCCGCGCGTCTCAGGCAGATACAGGTATGAAGACCATTTGTGGTACAGCCGAGTACATGGCGCCAGAGCTGCTGCGCCACCAACCGTACGGAAAGGTGGTCGACTGGTGGAGCTACGGTATTCTGCTGTTCGAGATGCTGACGGGCCGAACGCCCTTCGTGGATCGCAACCGTCGGCAGATGTTCAAGAACATTATGCAGTCCGAGGTGATCTACCCCTCGCACATTTCGCCCGTGGCGCGCTCGCTGATCTCCAAGCTGCTGAACCGCGACCCGGCACGAAGACTGGGTGGAGGCCCCAACGGCGGCCGTGACATCATGGCCCACCCGTTCTTCGAGGCCATCGACTGGGACAAGCTCATGCGGAAGGAGATCGAGCCCCCGTTCGTCCCGGACGTCTCGAGTGTCGACGATATCACGAACGTGCCCGAGATGTTCCAGAACATGGCGGCCGTGGACTCCCCCGTCAACAAGAAGAATGGCGAGGGCCACCACTTCGACGACTTCACGTACCAAGAAGACGGCTACATTATGCGCGCCACGCACAACATAAACCAGCATTAAGAAAGCTACGCAATACATCGATCTGTATAATTTGTAAAGCGTTTCGAGCCTGTTCGTCCTGCAAGTCAAACATAACTACGCGTCGGACTCCACTTTCTTCTTCTTATTGCTCGATGCTTTCGCATCTTCATTCGTTTCAACGCGTTGGCGCTTCAAACTGGGCGGAAGACTTGGTCCGATGACGACCTTCTCTTCGTCCTTACTCGTCTTGTCAGTACCAGTATCCACACTGGCAGCTTCGGCCTCGAGAGTTCGCGCCTTCATGAGGTGCGGAGGCAGTTGTGGTCCAATGCAAGCGGCCTCCTCCTCTTCTTCGCTCGCTTCAGCTGCTGCTTTTGCTGACGGTGGCAACTGCGGTCCTGCTGGGCCGCGAGCAACTCGAGCTCCTTTCTCCTTTGGAGCGCTACGCTGCAGACGGCGTCCGTATTCTTGCAGCTGCCGACGGAAGCTCTCGTTGGGGTTGGCAATGGGACGGCGTTCAACCACAAAGGCCAACGCCTGCTCGAAGCCCATGGCGCGCAGCTTCATGAGGTACGCCACGACCATGGACGACGAGCGACTGACCCCTTTGTTGCAGTGAACGAGGATCCGACCTGCATACAGCATCACCAATGGCAGGACATGAAGGAGGGGGAAATGCACAACACACGCCGCACTTGGCCACCGTTAGCAACTCCACCACTCACAAGAAGATAGATAAATGGCGGTGATACCATAGTACTTGGCTTGATCTATGAAGGCGACGCAGCCTTCGAGCACGCCCGAGATGTCCTCCGCCTTGTTGTCGAAGATGGGGCAGCGCCTGTACGTGAAGAGCTTGTCCTTCTCGAAGAAATTGGGCACTCCAGCTACCGGGTCCATCTTCTTCGGGGGTGTCACCTGCACCATCCACCAACCACTCCAGCATTTAGACCCCCCCCCCCCCCCCCCCCCCCCCCCCCCCCCCGCCCCCTTCAGTCATAACTACAGGTGCGTGGCGTACATTCAAGATGTGGGTGATCCCCAGTCGCTGCAGCAGCTCCTTGTCGCGCGCGTGGGTCCTGGAGCCCAGGAAGACGTGCTCCAGGATCTGCGAAGGCTCGCCGTCATCGTCCCGAGCGCCCATGTCTGTCTGTCTGTCTGTAGCTGCTCTGTGCGCCGTGTTTTCGCGCGCCAAATGGCAAATGGATCCGGGATCCGATATTCAGAGGCACTATAAGTGGGGGAAATGGCTGTAGGCGGCAATGATACTCGTGCGCTTCAAGCTCCGCGACAATGTGTTAGTTTCGTAGCTGCATGGAGCTCGAATCCCAGTCCCAATGTGTCAAGTCAAGGACGACCCTCGAGTGCGTCGCGGCTCTTCGATTGCGGTGGTAGTCGAGCGAAGTCGCTGGAGCTTGGAGCTTAGTATAAATGGGAGGCCGGTTCTCTCGCGTGCAGTATCGAGAGCAAGATGCCGCTGTTCTGAGTCACTTGGTGCTGCTCACTCAAGTCTGGTGCGTGCACTTGTCGACTGATACTTGGCTAGGTACGGTACTGAACGGGGTTTGTGTCTGTAGGGGTCTGGATGAGATCGCGTTCCTGTCGACGAGGCTGCGACGCCTGTCGTTCAACTTTTGCCTCACTCTCCAGCAGTTCGAGGACCTGGTGGGGCTCCGCAGTAACCCGCTGTTCAAGACGATGCTGCATCGGTGGTTCGCCACGTTCCAGAACACGCACAGCAGCACCATCGTCAACGGCCTCGAGTTCCTCACGGCGCTGGCGCTCACCGCTGCCGACGGGAAGCTGGAGGAGAAGGCGGGCGCTGTCTTCGACATCTTCGACTTTGATGACTCAGGCGCCATCACGGGCGATGAACTCGGAATTCTGATCAAGTCGGCGGTCCGCGGACTCTCCAAGGCTACGAAAGGCTTAGGCCCGAGGCTGGCAGCGCTGTGCCCCATGAGCGAGGTGGCTGAGCTCACCCGACAGTGCTTCGCGCACTGCGACCTGGACGACGAGCAAGATCTTCCTCGATCGCGCTTCATCCTCTGGGTCAAGCAGACGCCGAAGATTGTGAACTTACTGCGCTGCTTCGTGCAGCGAGAGTTTCTGTCGGAGGAAGAAGCTGCAGTGGTGGTCCAACGCTGTTCTCGAGGCATGTTGGCGCGTCGTGAAGCTGCCGAGCGTCGGCTTGAGCTGCAGCTCGAAGTGGACCAGGAACTTTCTCAAGCCGCCCAGAAGATTCAGGACGTGGTGGTCACGCGCAAGAAGAAGCGAGAGCGCTTGCGACAGCAGAAGGTGGAGCAATTCGCGCACCATGGCGCAGTGTACTCGTTCGGAGCCAACGCTCGAGCCCAATTGGGGCATGCAAACCTCGAGCTGACTCGACACGTGGTATCCCCGCTACTAGCGGCGTTTTTCACGCACAATGAGCTGCGGATATCGCGCGTGGCACTCAGCGAAACACACGCGAGTGCTGTTGCTTCCGATGGTCAAGTGTTCACGTGGGGTGCGGGTGTACCGGGCTCCTTTGGGTTCCTCATACAGCCGCACTCACAAGACGGCAGTAGCTTTGGCAGTGCGGCTGGGCTTGTTCGGAGACAACCGACGAGAGTGGATGATCTAAACGATGTGGTTATTGTCGATTCACGACTGGGGAGTCATCACTCGGTTGCCTTAAGTGCTGGAGGAATCATCTACACGTGGGGATCCGGTGGCTATGGACAGCTTGGACATGGGGACTTTGCAGTCGCAGAAGACGATTCAGAGCGCAGCGACGCCATCTTTCGGTGTCAATTTGATCCTCACACTGGACGTGAGTATCCTGTCATCGATCTACCGCTGCAACTAGACTCCAGCTACTTCGAAGAGATGCGAGTCACGCAGGTCGCTTGTGGCTACTATTTCACTATGGTCGTGACGGAGGATGGCAGCGTGTTCAGCTGGGGTGAAGGCTCCGATGGCCAACTGGGTCTCGGCTACTCGGATTCCTTCCGCGTTGGCTTCTTGGACCCAAACATCAGCGGTAGCAACTTCGTCTACATCCCCTCTCCTACGCGAATTGACGCGCTCAAGGAGCCGATCGAGAGTATCGCGGTGGGTGGCAACCATGTCTTCGCTATCGGTCGTGCCCCCGCAAGACACGTCTTCGAGTGGGGTGCTTGGAAGCGACGTGGCCCTACGGATGCACGCGAAAGTGCCTTCTCACCCCTGGAGAACGCAGCCCTGTCAGCTCTAAGCGTGCATCAAATAGCAGCAGGCAAGGAGCATGCACTTGCTGTGGCCTCGCGCGTTCAGGTCTCCCTCTCGGTAGACCAGTATCCGTATCGTCGACGATCCAGTATACCCGAGCACGATGGAAAACTCTCAGAGGGCGAATCTCTCCGCGCTGTTGCATTGTGTGCACGATTCGGAGCCCAGCCATCGCAACTCTCACGACCGATTACAGGTTCCGTCTTTGCTGTGCCTTTGCCCACAGATGAATTCGGTGGATCGTTTCAGGTTTTCCTAAGTGCATCAGCTTCATCCTCAGCATCATCAGCAGCGTTGAGTGCTGCAGTTTACAATCGTTCCGATTCACAGCTTCGATCCAGTCTCGCTCGCTGTACGGGGAAAATCGCTCTACTCGATCGAGGCACCTCCACGGGCCATTGGATTTCTCTGTTGCTGGACTCGTCGCGACCTGCTGAACTACTGGAGATTCCTTGTGTACCAGCGAATTTTGGCCCCACATTGAATACTACGGGGGTGAAAGCTCAGCTATTCTACTCGCCTGAGCGTCTGTCAAGTCTGCGGTTGTACGTTCGACCTGATGAAGTTGTCGGTCGAATCGCTGTACTGGAGTTTGGCCAAGAGGACGTTGCCTTTGATGCAGACGCGCTGGAGGCGGCGGAGCTTATCGGACGTCTCATGAGCTCGTTGGTTGCGCTAGTCAAGGACGCACAGAACGCAGGCGCAGTCGGTGTTGTGATCATTTTTGACTTCCTAGAGGCGGATGCGTTCTCGCTGGAGATCGACGAGGAAGACAGCGACGCCGACACTTTCAAGATCCCTGCTGTTATGATACGCAAGAGCGTCCATGGCGAACTGTTGCTTGAGCAGCTTCAAACGCCTGGAAAGCGGCCGTGGTCGATTGTTTCGTACAAAGAGGACGTGCTGGGGAAACAGGTAAGCTCAGGAGGTCGACGGAAGTGGGTTACTCCGCGGATTTATCTAATGGGGAATGGTGCTCAGATTTCGATAGCTCAAAAGGCAGGGGCCAAGGCTGTGGTTGTTGCTCAAACTCGCGTCGACCCGGATCCGACTAGGGTAAGCAGCAGTCATGTAGATACTTATGTGGCCTCCCTGACTGATTTTCTTGGTAGCTGGGCATGAGTGTGTTTGGTGCAGGGGAAGACGAGAAGGCCCCCAGTAGCTCAGGTATAAAGATCCCCGTGATTTCGATCCCCTACCAGGTAACAGCATATAAGCTATCGCTCTACGGTAGTATAGTTGGGCTAACACGTTTTGCAATGACCCACGGGTAGGTGGGGGCTCGAATGAAGGCGAGTCTGGACGGTGTAGAGGCCGACGACTCTCAGTGCCGCATAGCCCTCGTTGGATCAGGAACTCTGTATGCGTGGGGTCTCGCCGAAAACGGTCGGCTTGGACTGGTAAGTGGGCTTGTCCAGCTTAGCTACAGCTATCACCAATCGTATACTTATACTCGAGTTCGTGTAGGGCGACATCGAGAACGAGGCGCTGTTTCAGTCGGGCTACGACGGCGCTCGGCAGAAGAGCTACCAGTTCGTGCAGGACCCGGAGGTCGTGTCGACGCTGCTGTTCAAGGAGACCACGCACATTTCTTGCGGCGAGGACCATTCGGCTGCTGTGTCAAGTACGTGAATTGAATCGGTCGGTCACCGTTGGCTTCGGGACTGAAGGTTCGCAATTTTGTTTGTATAGGTGACGGCACGCTCTATTGCTGGGGAAGTGGCCGCGACGGGAAGCTCGGAACTGGGTCTATGGATGATGAAGACACTCCAGTGGTCGTTGACGCGCTGAGCTCCGTTAAAGTCACGCGCGTCGAGTGCGGCGCCCGCCAAACGGTGCGTGACAACTTCGACTTGTTAATGGCAACATGCCTTCCTTGCACCTTATTCTAACGCAACGCTCTGTATTCCACACACCCGCACAATACGCAGCTCGTCGTAACGCAGAACCCTTCCTTGTTCAGCAACAGCAAATAGGGAGAGCACCGACATCATACACTCACCACCAAAACAAAACACGTTGAAGACGTCGAGCTCACTAAATCTTACCCTTTAAAACGGGTACACGTTGAAGCGTGCGACCGTTAATTCGTACCCTTTATAATGGGTACACCAAACTAACGTTTTTGTCCAGTCATGAGTTGCGTCCCATTTCCCCTTTGTGAGTGACTGACGGACGATGGCTCGCGGCAAGAAGAAGGGAGGCCGTCGCGGCGACGACTCGGACTCAGACGATGCGCGCGCGGCGCCGCCCCCGG
>JAIKVE010001138.1:0-13475 GCA_024679115.1 Phytophthora pistaciae
AAAAAGGCCAAACAAAGAGCAGGGCCTTGCCGGAGATCGAATCCGGGACCTCTCGCACCCTAAACGAGAATCATACCACTAGACTACAAGGCCACGCGGACGTACCCTTAACCCCACATGTCGCGCCGCCAGCACGCCTCCTACACACATCACACACGCATCAAAACTAGACACTAACTTACTGTTATTAACACGTATAGCTAACTCTACAGTTAGTGTATAGGGGGGACACTAAAGCGCAGGCGAAATAAACGCGTTTGGAGCAAAATGGCCACCTTTCACTGGGCAATCATGCAGCCTGGCGATGCATATAGATCACAATCGCTATAAACCCTGATTTGTACTATGATTAATTAGGTGATTGAGACCTAATATGGGGTTGCTACAGATGGGCGTTTTAGTCGGCTCTTACACGACATATGCATGCTGAATATCACAATCTTAATCGATTAAGAAAAACGCGCGGCTGGCGCAATGGATAGCGTATCAGACTTCGAATCTGGAGGTTGCGGGTTCGAGTCGCGCGTCGCGTAAATTTTCGGCTAAGACCTACGACCAATTTCGTGTTTCCAACCAGTTTCGTGTTGTCGTATTTCAACCACTCAAAAATTGGTTAATACTTAAACGCATTCCTATTTGCTAAACGTACAAATATGGCCCCCTAACCTTACTAAACACTAATGCAAGGAGAGCGGCATTGCATACTATAAGCAAGTCAGAAAGGCAACACGAAACTGGTTGGAAAGCGATTTCAAGCACTGCAGTGATTGAAGTCTAGCACTGCTCTATAAGTGGTTGAAATGCTGTAAAATGTATGTTTTTCGGTCCCAGGAACTCTAATATATATAAATTGCTTCCTCTAAAAATCGGAATTATAAGGGAACTTCGCCCAAATTAGATGCGTTGCTGAATCTGGGAGATAGATTTAAGGTGAACATCGTGTGCAAAAGTTTAATAGGATACTGTATCTGTGATGCTGCAATAGAGGCTGAAATCCCATAGCTTTTCGGGACAACAATAAGTTCGATCCGTGCTTTCATGAAAATAAATCATGCCTTCTCTACACTCGGCGACAGGTTATATCGTCCACCCTCGTTTGTGTCTACAACTTTGCCAATTTTTCGAGTTGGCGCTCGCTATTTAGATATGTTAGAGCTTTCATTGGTAGAAACCCGCTACATGTGTTAACGCGCGGGAATTCCTAGCTTATCACGTGGCTACCATACAACTATGTGATTTTGGCACTGCGCCAAGTTAAATCGACCGCCCTGAGGTATACAAAATGCAAGTATACAAATACTGAATTGATTGTAACAAAAACACATGTTGCCCCCGATTTGCATGTGGCGGTGGGTGGAGATGATGAAGTGGAGATGCCGCAGCAGGCAAACAGACTTCATTATCCAGATAATGAGCGCCGCCCTACTTCTTATTAATGCATGTTCATGTCATGAAGGAATCGGGCATTGTAGGCCGTGTTTTGTAGTGGCTCGCTCGGCGCAATAAGGTATGGTGCCGAGTTTAAGCAGACTATGTATGTAAAAGACGGGAAACGGTGTTGGCGACTTCTGCGGGCATGTGGAAGCCGCCACACCGAGCATGCATGTCAACGCCAGCTACCCCATAAATCGTATACTTTATAGAGCCTTCCTGAAGGCAAGTCAAACATCATGGCGGCCGCTGTCGGCCACAAGAGCGCCGGTCCTGCAAGCCATGGCAACGCCGCCATGCAAATCGGGGGCAACATTCATTTCAGTATTTGTATACTTGCATTTTGTATACCTCAGGGCGGCCGATTTAACTTGGCGCAGTACCAAAAATCACATAGTTGTATGATAGCCACGTGATAAGCTGGGAATTCCCGCGCGTTAACACATGTAGCGGGTTTCTACCAATGAAAGCTCTAACATATCTAAATAGCGAGCGCCAACTGGAAAAATTGGCAAAGTTGTAGACACAAACGAGGGTGGCCGATATAACCTGTCGCCGAGTGTACCACATTATCATCTTGCATCAGCGTTGAACCAGTTGTCCTCAAATTAATTCTCGTTGCTCTTTCAATAGCTAGCATAAGCTACCTACCTCTCAGTAAAAGGGTGGCAACGCTTCTTTCTAGTGTTAATTCTACCTAAGAGTATGAGCGCTTTCCTTAACCCTGAAGCAGACCAGTTATCTTGCTCGGCTTGTTGAGCAAGTCGTATAGCTGCGCTGCGTCGGTCCTACTTCTCGTCGTCGCAACTCGAACACCCTCTGGCCGACAGCGACACTCAATCGCTGCGCCCGATCGTCCACCACAGTGTCCGACCGTATTTATTAAGGGGGTTATGCAAACCTCTTGTACCTCGCAAGCTAATGCCAACCTCTTGTCAACACTAACCTACGATCACGTCTCATTTCACGCAGGGTTCCTGGCTCCGACCAGTCACTCCACGCTTCCGTCAATGCCCTTCGTTCGTCTGCTTCTCCCTCGTTCGTGTAGAGCTTTCGCTCCGTGTGCTGCGTGATCGTGAGCCCGCTCGCGTTGTTCGACTCGCTCGCTGTCTTGCGCGCTAGCCGTCTACTTTCGTAATGAGCGGTCTCCACTCGCTGTTCGGACCCTCCAGCCCCGTTCTTCAATGTCGAGTCGACACGAGCTGCTGCTGACAGCTCGGTCGTGCACTCCACTGTGCCACTCTCCGTCGTCGTGGTCACTCAGGAGCTGTCCGCAGTCCTCGTCATCTTGGACCGCTCCCGTGCCACCCATTGTCATGCTGTCGTCGTCCAGCACGGACGTCTGCTTCTCGTCGCACTGCGTCACCGTCGCCATCGGCTCGCAGTTGTCCTCCGCCACCTGCTGCTGCAGATGGGTCCAGCTCGTTGGCCCACCTGTTACAACCCAGTGGGCCCGACCGTAGGACAAAAAAACGACCAAAAGTTTAGTCCTCCGTTCAGGGATTAATCCTTGTACTTTTAAGTATCCGAAGTCATGCTTACATATTTTCTACTGGTTTGGCGTGAGAGCGCAGTGTCTTTTATGTCCATCGATGCGCAATGTTAGTTACAAAAGCGTTCTATTAACTTATCCAAAAGTGCAATTTGCCGTACCTGCTGGGATAAAAATGGCGTCCTAACTTGAGCTGAGTATGGTTCCAAAATCCCTTTTCATCTGATTTCCCAACAGTCGTTGTGTCATATGCGATGCCACCGATATGAAGGGTAATCTCGTCAATATGAATATCAAGTTTATTTTTGTCCTACGGCGGGTCACTAGGACACACTGGCCTGTGTGTGCCACATCAAAGAAGAATTTGATCCTATCTTCTAGGATAAAATGCACTGGTGATAACTTTCTCGATCGGTATTTACGACCAAATGAATGGAGATACGAGCAGATTAATAAGGCATAATTAGCTAATCCGGTCTGAGTTAGATGGAAACAGATCAAGCGGCGTTTGCTACCCGTTAATCCATACCAGCCTCACCACCACCGCACTTAATTTGACAACGGTTGGCCAACGCAGGATTAATCCAAGAATGAGGTAACTCGAGCATAATAAGGTCGAGAAGGGATAATATTGAATGAAAAAGGCCAATTTTGTGCGCGGTTTTGGAACAGTTCGCAAAAAAAAGTATGTACCACCGCCAAAACGCAAAGTTTTGAACGGGATTGGTACCAATACAAAGTTAAAATACTGATCTTTTTATACTGATCTTTGTGGTCATCATTTCTGTAAGGGACAGTACGCGATTGTTGATGCATACATACGGCGTGAAGATGAATATATTTTTTATAATATCTGAAAGGGGGAGGAGGCATTGCATTGCACGCTCATATTAAAATTAATATAGCACCATCAATAACAAATGTCACATGATTTGCACACTCCTAGCGTCCATTTTAAAAGCAAGAAATTCGCGGATAAAAGCTCGATTAGTCTTTTTTTTTAAAAGTGTGACACTGACCTTGACTCGCAGGTTAGAGACGTTGCAGCGGGCAACCCGGAACCCTTCGGACCTGAGCTCATTCGGTTGCGAAACGACCCACCAGCACCATTCCAACAAGTACGCGGGGGCACTGCCACCCAGTGACGTAGTAAATCTTGCATTTGTACCGGAAAGACTAGCCGCAAATGCTCAATCTAATGAAAACAGCAAAATTCAACGTGCATTAATATGTAGACAGCAAATATTGATAAAAACTTACATCGTAGTTATCTGAATCGCCACCCTTGCTGGAGAGTTTACGAATGATGCACTGGAAGGGCTGTCCAATATCTCAACGCTGTGAATAGAGATACACAAGCGATTCTTCAACTGCACGTTTCTTGGGAAGCTGTCCATCCAGTGAGTGAAGATATCTGTGAAGTGTTTAAATCTAGTTAGCGGGGCTTCCATTGCATCCGTAGTAAAGGTAAGCAGGCTAACACTCGAGCGCGCTTGATATTTAGCTCACAGCCCGCCAAACCAGGCGCAAAATACATTTTGAAGCGCGCCAACATCGGACGACGTGCTTTTCCTGCGCCCGTAAAATTATGACGATAGTTCCTGGGGCCATTTAGCAATGCCTTAGCTTCCACCTGTCTTTCAACATAATGGACCTGCATATAGGAAATAGATTTATGAATCTGTGAATACCCAGTAGTGTACTCACCCTCGACGAAGTGACTAGCATTATATTTGGCCCGAAGATATTCTCACCGAATAATATCAGGGATCGAGCCGATTATCATTACAGCAGCGCTTGTGCGTAAGCTACCGGTACATGCCGCTTTGATGAATCGGTGGTGTGCTATTATCATGTTTTGCGATGGACGATGGGATCACCACGGTGGAGAATGTGATGTACTTCCTGTAGCTATGACGCAAAATGAGCGGGCCGTTTTTTTTTTCTCCCTCCCAACACGGATGCATCAACGCTACCAGCGTATTCAACTAGTCATTGTTTCGGGCGCGTTGGATGTGTTTAGCTAGCGGAAGTACCTTCAATACCACTTCGACTTCTTCCTTCTACCTGCTTGGTCTTCTTCCTCCTCTTCCTCTACAACATCCCTCAATCTCAACAGGTTATAAGCCCAACTACTCAAGAGGAACAAGACTCAAGCTACACGAACCTACAAGCCTACAAGATGACCCTGTCGAGCTGGAAGGACTGCCGAAACCTCGACTTGCTCAAGGCTGCATCAGCGTGGTGGCAAGAGCGCATGAGGGAGCAGCTCGAAGCTCAAGTCAATGAAGAGAACGTCGGCAACTACGGAGACTGCGTGAAGACTCGGCTGGAGCCGGACACGTCCGTGGTCAACCCTGACAAGCAGCAGAAGCCTCAAATCCATCACTTCGTCCTACGGAAGCGTGTCGTTTGGAGACGCGCTGTCAGGAGAAACACTCTACTCAACTAGGTAAGAACCGTGAGAGCACGGCAAATTTGCTAACGATAAATATGACTGCAGAATGACATCGAGAACGACTAAGGACGATTCCACGGAAGCTGAACCAATTCGAAGAACGAGGACGAGCTGCACGAGGAGCTGGAGATTTCCTGAGCTGCAGTGCTGACCTGGGATGCAGACACCGGAGAGGAGAACTCGGTGCTGAAGGCGTGCTGCAGAACGAGGAGCTCTCGGGCGAGCTGACCGTCGGCGTGCTGGTGGTGCTGGTGAACTCCGAGGAGTACGGAGCTCTCGGAGGAGCTGGCTGATGCTGGTGATGTCGGTAATGTCGGTGATGTTGGTGATGTTGGTGATGTTGGTGAGCACCAACGAGTGCAGAGTTTCCGGGGGAGCTGCGTTGGCTGTGTTGGTGACAGTGGTGACGGGCAAGGACGCAAAGGACTCGGAGATGAGAAAGGTGTGAACTGTATTGGTAAGTTATGAGGAGTGTTGAGCACAAACGACAGCACGAAAGCTCCTGAGCGAGCTTGTCGTGGCCTGGTTTGGTAGTGGTGACAGACAACGGCACGTGGGGCTCTTGGACGAGCTGGGCGTGGGCTGGTCTGTACTGGTGCGAGACGACGGCATGCGGGGCGACGAGCTGGGCATGGGCCGGCCTTGACATTGACAATGAGACTGTCGTGGAGAGCGACGGCGTGTGAGGTTTTCGGAACCGGCACGGGCGTCTACACAACTGGAAACAACAGTGTACGGGGCTACGGCAAGCGGGGTACGGCTGACTTCGGATGATCGCAGCAGCGTGCCGGACTGGGTGCGAGCTGGCTGCAGGACAATGGCGACGGAACACAAGCTTCGGATCGAGCAAGGTGTTGGCTGGCCAAGACAAGATGGAGGCGCGCACGAACCCAAGTTCACCGTGGCTTTCGCGAGCACGGGGGAGCGGTCATTGCAGACGCGGACACTGCTGACTACGGTGGAGTGTTGAGATTTGGTCGAGCAGTGTATATTTAGGTAGATGAGGTGGGAGGTTGTTTGGACCTAGTGAGGGGTTTTTCCTTCATTCCTCAGTAGTTACGTACTACGGAGAAAAAAAAACGACTCAGCTGAGTCGGTTTTTTTTTTCACGTGCTCTCGTGCTTTTCGAGCAAAATGAGCCAACAATTTAGCAGAAGAATTTCCGGCCATACGACCATACACCAACGTAGGCGTTCAAAATTGATGCGGCGTCTTAAAAAAGCACCTGCAAAGTCGATACCGAATAGCTCCTTACAAAAGCTTGCGCTAAGCTAAAATAACCGCGAGATGCTGGTGGCTGATAGCATCGTCAACGACTCTAACCTCGTGCTGCTACGGCTCGCCACGTACAACAATATACTAAACTCGATTGAGGGCTGCCGGGATCCTCAAGACCCACACCAAGCACTTTCTGGCAGCGAAAAAAAATGAGCTCTTGGTTCGGGGCGAGTACGAGTCGTTTACGGCGCACCGAATGGCCATCATCAAAGAGGCCGTCAGCGCCACGAAGCTAGCCATTACGCGGTGACTTCTGTCCCTAATGGAGCGGCACTACTTGCGAGCATGCTTTGCTGCTGACTGCAAGGAGGCAAGTAGATTGCAGCATCGGGGATAATGATAAAAAATGTGCACTTCTGGTGGAAACAGTTTTTATTGTAGAAAAAAAACATGTTTCTGGGATAGAAACAACCCCAGAAGGAGTGCTGTGGCTAGCCCAATACAGATTAATTAGGTGGCACCTCGGTAACTAGCTCCGGTAAACTGAAGCCGGTAACCGGCTTCAATATTGAAGCTATGATACCTCATCCCATCGGGTCTGATGGACTAAGTACGCGCGCGAATCCGGCCAATCAATCCACCTGATGACTCGTGCATTGATCAATACTTTAGCACAAAACGCGATCGTCGAGAGTTCGAATTTGGGACGGTCAGTGTTTTTTAACTACACCTTTGTGCGGCCTATTTCGTACCAACGTCGCAAATGTATATTGCAATTATTTTTTAGTTAGCAACTTTAATTACGCATTCAAAGCTGGAATTTTGAAAATCAAACTCGTACAGTAGGCTACAGCTACTGGTCCGACGAGCAGTGTTGCATGCCGAACACCATGTCCTCGTGGTTCGCCGCCTTGATCATGAAGTCGCGGCAATGCTTTTAGGTATTGCTCGAGGAACGTATTTGCTTCGACGGTGATCTTGACGTTCCTCGCGCTTCGGCGAAGGAGACTCCGCCCGTACCTTGCTGAGGATGTCGTAGACGGGCGGTCACCGGGATTGCGTTGCTGGCGACAATCGCTAGCCAGTCGTGACGGCCGGTGTGGTACGCGTCAAAACGCGCTGCTTCTTGGCGGTGACGCGGCCTTGGAGGGGCATCTGTGAAGAAGAAAGCAAATTGCGAAGTGAGCTTCCTCGGACGGCGTCGGCGGTAGTTCGCGCCAACCCGCACACCTTCGCTTCTGGTGTGAGCACAGCGCGTCAGCTTAGTAGGTATCGCGATCTTAAAGGTCCAACTTTGATTGCCGTAATTTCAGCTTTGAATGGGTAAATGAAGGTGCTAACTAGCAATTTGCAATATGAATTTGCGACTTTCCGATTTGATTGCACGCTGGTACGAAGTAGACCGCACAAAGATGTAGTGCTTAACGTTTTCTTTCGATTAGAAACCTTGTTTCAAATTGTGCCCCGTTATCGGTGCCGATAGTGAACTGGTATGGTAGTTTAGTCCCCATAATAATTCTGGGAAACTACCTTGCGTAGCTGCCTTGCAAACGTTTACTCACCATGAAATGTATTCCTAGTTGCAGATAACGTTCCGGACGCAAGACACATCATATCGCAACGAGCAAAGTAATCATTCAGAAAGTCAACAAGACTACATTTCCAAGCTTTGGCTAGAACATTACTTCCGGACTATATATTTCCAAGTCCGTAATTATTTGTTTAGTGACGCGTTACCCAGCAGATGCTGCGACTGCAAATCAGGCGCAGTAGATGCCCGTAGTACAAATCAATTAATCATATTTCTTGACTCGAATTCTCTTACGGACCTACTAATTCAATATCGATTGTCGAGGACACGCCAACTACTCACTTCTTTATTGTAAATGCACCGCTTCGCCGAATCTAAATCATCAACAAGACCATCGCTGTCCGTAACGGATAAACTGAATTCCAATTGTCTGAAGTTGCTGCCGAGCGTCCGAAAACCTTACCACTCCGTTTCAAAAACGAAAGCACGATTGCATCGTGAATGATGTTTCAGAAATATTGCACGTATTTAGACGTAGCACTTGTATTGCCTATCCACCTACAAAGTTACTGAGTCTGTCGAGATCTGCTCAGTGCGCTCGCAGCAGATAATCGACACAGGAAGGCGACCCTCGCACCGTAGCTTCCCCTTTTTCATGTGTCGCGGTTTGTAGTTGTGTGTCGCCGCCTTGGGCGATACAGCCATCCAATGAGCCTTGCAGGTTCAAGAATGCGGAGTTTATTGTTCGCATGGGCAGATCCTAGTAGGATGAGACCACGGCCTCAATCAACTCGTCGATAGTGCGGGAGCTATTCTTACGCTGGCGCGTCTGCACTGCTGAAAACAGGTACATGTCATTGCAGTTCATATCTGGGCTGTTAGACGGCTGGTTCTGCAACACAACGTGCAGTTTGAGCTGTCCCACATTCAGCGGGACACACTGCTGTTCAACAACATGCTCGACACCGTGCATGCTGACGAGAAGCTGTTTTACATCGCTCAGCCCACGGGGCGGTTTCTGCTTCGTTCGGGCGAAGCGGCTCCTGTGTGATGGGTGCGCAGCAGGCGTTACATCGCGCGCGTGACGTTTTTGGCTGCCGTCGTGCGCCCCCGGTACGACCCCGTCATAAACCAGTTCATCGACGGCAAGTTGGGAATTTGACCGTTTGTCAAGCGCGTACCTGCGCAACGGTCGTCTAGACACCGTCCCACAGGCCCGCTCGTTACCAAGGATGTCTCCGTGACCAAGAAGACCTACAGATCTCCAATCTGCTTCCTGCCCTGCGCGAGCTTTGGCCTGAAGCGGTAGCTGGGATATGCATCTCGGCGTCAGTAAGTTCGGTCTTGCGAACGGCGTTGGGCTCAGCCATGTTGTAGAGAAGTCAGTGCTAGGAGCAGAAGAGGCGAATTTAGTAGTGAGGATTGCTAGGTAGGTTAGCGATGTGATGGCAGCACTGCTCAAACTGCCATAGCACCGTCAATATTGGGAGCTAGAGAAATCTGAGGGTACTAAATGAATGCAGACAGTGAGCTGTGTCTTTTGATATAACTTTTTTTTTACCTTGTTTCGCGCAAAACTGGATTGAAGCGCATCTACCTTTGTCAAGCATGCATTCTTTCTGAAACGGAGTGGTATGCTGCGTTGCGGGCCCCCATCAGAGCCCGCCCTATCCTATAAAACAAATCTAGCATGGCGAGTAGTGCAGCGAGCCGACGAGGCGAGCGGAATGGGGGCGCAACGCCTAGTAGCAATAAATTACACAACCGCCGTGAAGCGGTGGCGCCCGGCTAGTAAGACATACCGCGTTCTGATTTTGCGTCACACAACGTTTTTTTTTTAGCTATCCCGGACCACTCAAAGCTCTCGTTGGTTTTTCAAGTAAAGCCTAGTTTGCATTCCTTGTTGGGCGGTTGGCAGCTTGATTTGGAAATGATGTACTGAACTTCTCTGGCCCAGCTCAGAATGACAATGGGGGTTTTCACGTAGTGCATATCCGTCAGGATACCAGTTCTGATAAGGTGAAAGTATGATTAACGAGTTATACAACGGCTTTGCGAAGGCTGGGATAGGTACATGATAATATTGGTTAGAACCATGAAAGGCACATGTGGGGATAACGTCGTGCATCCCCGATTCCACGTTTGGGACCTGCTCGAGATCCTCGTCCGGATCATGTACTGGCGTAAGTTGGACCAAACTCCTTGGACGAGCTACGTCCCGAGCAGGTACTACAAGAAGGCTGAAACCAGACTGGAGCAGCTCACATACACGCCGGACAAGTGGCCCGCTCTGAAAAGCGTTTCGTCTGGACGAGGGGGCATTATCGGGTGCGCTTACTCGTTGATTGTGCAGTACATGGACCTTCTAATCGAAAAGTAAGACATAGAGCAAATGGCCGGTAATGTTCATGTATGCATGTTTACGATTTTATTACCGAGCATCATCTTGAGTAAATTTCTTAGTAATATTTCTATAAGTATTCAAGTTTAGAATCTCGAAATTAAAAGTCTGCACAGCTATATTTGCAGAGCAAGCATTTCCTCTCGCCTCGATCACCAGTTATAGGTCGGCATGCTCGGCACAAGCTCAGCGCAAGGTTTGTTAGCATTCGCGAATGGCGCTGCTTTCTAACTCCAGGCTTCCCATCCTACATTGCATCCTGTCACGGATTCGTTATCTAATCCCACCGGATAGCACCTGCTACTTAGCTATACAGAGTCTAGGAGCAGCATTAATTGGTTACGCGAACACGTAAATCATTGCATTGCACCGGATAGCACGCTTCGGGGCACAAGGCGTCGGGGTCCATCAGCCAGCGGTTCACTTACTTAGCACTTTACCAGTCAGCTCACAAGTTACCACCGTCGTGCAGCAGCTTCCTCTCGACGATCGGCTATGCTTGCTTACCGATACCTTCGCGGTGCATCCACTCACTGGAGCCTCCGCCGTGTTGCTCCACGCATCGTACCCAATCGACTTCCCACGCCAGCAACGCCGCTCAACTTCCGGTCCTTCTCCAAGATCGTGCACGAGTCGCCGCACCCGGACGTGGAGATCCCCAACAAGACCATCTGGGACGTTCTCGGCGATCAGCTGAGCGTTCATGCGGACAAACCCGCCTTCATCGATGGCATCACGCATGAGCGCGTAACTTTCAAGCAACTCCACGAGCGATCCAGGAAATTGGCGGTTGCTCTAGCCAAGGACGGTGTGAAGAAGGGGAATGTACGTGGCAATTCGTGACAATTCAGAGCTGGTGCGTGCTGTTTCCTAAGCTGTTAACGTTGTTTCTGTTGTACAGGCGGTCATCGTGCACTCGTTGAACTGCTTGGACTACCCCATGGTGGCGCTCGGTAAAGTATATGTGTTATATTTCGATTGTAGTGTTAAATTAGAGGCAATGGTAGCTGACTTCGAAGCTGATCGTATTGTGGTGGTGATACAGCACTTATATCCTTAGGCGCAGTTTGTTCTCCTGCGTCACACATGTTCCTCTCGGGCGAGCTGGCAGTTCAGATCAAGGCGGCGAAGGCCAGGTACATTATTACCCACAAGGAGCTGGAGAAAACTGCCATTGAGGCAGCCCGGTTGTCCAACTTGGAGACGAAGTTTATCTACACGATGGGCGGTGGGGAATGCTTCGGAGGAGGTCTCAAGAGCGTTGGGTAAGAGCACTTACGGTTTGGGCGAATGTTTGGTAACGATCTTTCTGACAGAAATGTGAATTTCTTCTAGCGAGCTGATTCAGCACGATGACGATTCGTTCCAGCTTGAGAAGGTTGACCCGAGGAGCAATGTGCTGCTGCCATTCTCCAGCGGAACAACGGGTGTTCCCAAGGTAAACGCGACGTCGATAGAATTATCGGTTCGTTCTCCGCCAAAATTGCTAAAGTTGTTGGCGTGATGTCCAGGGTGTTGCGCTGAGTGCAAGAAATACGCTATCAAACGCGCTCCAGATCAACCACGTGGAGGATTTAAGTGGAACGTCACTTGGGCTGATGCCGTTCTTTCACATCTACGGCGTCATGTTGATGCATCTCTCGATATACCAGGGAGCTGCCAAGGTGATTTTGCCTCGGTTCGAGCCAGAGACATTCCTCAACACATTATCCACGTACAAGGTACTGTATCACTCGCCTTGGTGCATCACTGCTGAATCTGGAATACATGCAACATAGACTAACAGTTAAATTGTTCGTGTAGATCCGCGTGGCGCACATTGCTCCTCCCCTCGCGTTGTTCCTTGCCCACCACCCCCTCGTCGACAACTACGATATCTCGGCAACGGAATTCCTGGTTTCAGCGGGCGCACCGATGGGTAAGGAGGTGGAGAAGCTCGTCAAAGATCGACTGGGAATTACTGTCAAGCAGACGTACGGCCAAAGCGAGACTTCGCCTGGAGTCAATTATGCTGAAGAGAACAACTGCAAGCCGGTGAGGAAGATGCGCTCGAACGCTCAAGCGGCAAGGTACTGTTTATTAACGATACTTCTGTTAAATATTGCCATGAATGACAGGGAAGTGTTGGCCGTTTGCTGCCTAACACCCAGCTTCGCGTAAAATGCACCACTACCGACAAGGATCTGGGCGTGGGGGAGCGCGGGGAGCTGCTGTACAAGGGCCCGCAAGTCATGCTGGGCTACTCGAACAACGCTGAGGCGAACGAGAGCGTGTTTACGGAAGACCGATTCTTGCGCACTGGTGACATCGGCTTCATCGACAAGGACGGCTTCGTCTTCATCGTCGATCGGTTGAAGGAGATGATCAAGTACAAAGGCCACCAGGTAGCCCCGGCTGAGTTGGAAGACGTGTTGCACCACCATCCGCAGATCTCCGATGCGTGCTGCGTCCGAGGCAGAAACTCCGTCGGCGAGGAGGTGCCAAAGGCCTACGTGGTGCTGAAGGACCCGACGAATGCGGCGGGACTCACGGAAGAGGATGTGATGGACTTTGTCGCCTCCAAGGTTGCGCCCTTCAAGAAGGTGCGGCAGGTGGAGTTCATCGACGCGATCCCCAAGAGCGCCACCGGCAAGACTCTGCGTCGCAAGCTCCAGGTTCACGAGGACCAGCAGCACCAACAGGTCAACACAGCCTAGTAAACCGGTCTACCGTCCTCAACAGTACACCACGTGTGACGAAGTGTACGTGTACCCATCTCATCAACTTGAGTACGGGCCACGTCAATCAATCAATCCATAGTAGCCCGTGAAGATCATTAACATTTTCGCTGCCCAAGGTCGAAGTCGATGCTGATGTTCCGCCGCTTGGCCGAGTGCCGTGCGACCGCGCGCCACAAGAAGACGCTGGCGAGAGCCATGAGTGAGGCCGCCCGGCCGCCGGTGCC
>JAIKVE010001139.1:0-13457 GCA_024679115.1 Phytophthora pistaciae
TTTTAATTAATATTATATTAAAATGAAACAAATTGCCTTTTGTGTATGTAGAAAAAACTTGCTAAATATTTTTATTATTTTTATAAAAATAATTAGGGAGAGCGTTCTATTTTTATACAACGCTCTGAGCAAGGGGGTTATATTCGAAGGGCGTTCTATTCGATGAGGGCGTACTAATCGGGATTATACGTTAATACGTCTGTTCATTTTGTTTACTATTTTTGTCAGCACTGCTTTGTTAGTAGAGTAATCCATGTTACCGTGATATTCGTCACCCTACTTGTACATCCCAATGCTATAATCGCAAGTAGGAGAGATGGACTTCAGCCTTTTGAGTTCAAATGCCGAGGCCAGGACTTGTGAAAATTAAATAGTACGAATGCGCCCTATTAAAGCTTTACTAAGACTGTAAGGATGTGAAGACAATTGGTCATGCCATGAGGTTGTAACCGGGAATGATTCAGTCAGTACGTCCGAACCGTACAGCTTGTGCTTACACCACACACGAACGCGCACTACGTACATGCTTATAGGCCGATTGTACTGGTGGTAATGAATGTACTGGACTGGACAGTGCCATTTCACGTGAGAGGGAACGAGAAATCTATCAGACTCGCACGTCGCGAAGATTACTCCCGGCAGATCGCGGTGGATGTAGGACGCGTAATGTGAGCTGATCCAACACAACTACACCGAAAACCGAGGAAATAATGATTACCATTTTGGTCATCCCCGTCAACGCCACCAAATCCCGAGCTCGACACATGTCCAAGAGCTGGGGATGAAGGATCGAGATGCCGAACAAAGTCAAAGTAGGCAACCCACAACAGCACAACTGGATACACGTATGATGAAGCGATGGAAAATTTGGCCGGACATGGTCTAATAAATGTATCAGATCATGGAATCCAATCGCTTCTTGACTATGAAATAAATTTCATAGAATTGATGCATAATAGATCTTGCTATATGAACATATGAACACCTTGTGGCATGGTCAGTTCAAGAAAAGAGATACGCCATTGTCTAGGACCGCACTTTGTTGTTCCTCGTTTGCGACAGCTCTAAACCTAGCTTGTGGGATCAACCAACACACACACGGTAATGAAATTCGGTCTGAGGCTCATATTCTACGGTCCCAACATACTAATACAGTAGCGGAGCACAATCGTATGCCAGAAAGCGTTCAGGTGCAACTCATTCTACAATTTACTCAACAGCCCCCAAGCAAGTCGGCACACCCCTACAACGTTCCAAACCTCAAGGACTATGCGTCTCACTTGCATCATCGCAGTGGTGGTCGCGGCCACTCTCCATGCCACCAGTGCTGCACCCACTTCGGCCACGCTGTGGTCGAGAACGATGCCTCCCCTGCTATCATTGATTCTGCTCACGCGGATGGCGGGCGAACGCTTCGCCGAGTCGAGAAGAAAAACGACGACGACGACGAAGAGCGAGGCTTTGACTGGAAGGCCGTTTGGGATAAGCTCACCCCGCACAAGCTTAACAAGGGCAAGAACATGTCCCCAGAGAAGCAACACAAATGGCTTATTAAGCAGGCGAAGGCGTTGGGCATGGACACGAAAGGCATGTAGCGTGTACTAGTATGCGCTACCACGCGCGACAGCGATCTGCATGGACTGGGGTCACCTCTCTCCAATAACACACTGCGAGCAGTACATTTCTATTGTTCGAGTCTCAAATCGGTTAATGATCTGTTAGGCCGTGTTCGAGTTGAAATCGCGCTATTTCGAATAATCTGCCAAGCTTTCTTTTACAGCTCCGAGCGAATTCGCGAGAAACAGCTCTTACCATGAATGTCAAAAGCAGCGATTTTGAGGCACTGGAGGGTTTGCTGAAAAAAAAAAGCATAAAACCTCAACACGCTCAAACAGCTATTTTGCGCGCCAAATGCAAACGAAACATTTGGGTGCCATCTCGAACACGGCCTTAAGCGACCAGTCTAGGTTTGGACCAATTACCACGAGAATCCTTTAAGTGAGATCTGGCTTCCAAATGCTACCATAGCGTCTTGCTTGCGCACTAACAACCAACTCAGACACGCTGATGAGCACATATTATTCCGCCTCCACAGGCCAACCTTTTGCCCAGTTGGAGACCCAGACTGCCTTATCAAACTACGGCTGTATCGTGGCCAAAATATCTGGAAACGGCAATACATCTTACTGAATCAGTTTCTCTTCCACAATCTGAAGTCTGAAAACTTACTGTATTACTATCAAAATAGAGAAAACGAGAGTTCCCAGTACAACTAAAAAACTGTTCAACATTTCAGAGCTTCCGTGTGCAACTCAAACGTGCAGTTAGAACTCAGCTTCTCTCACTGAGACTCACAAAATATTCTCGGAATAGTAACAAAAGTACTATTAATATAGCTTCCGCGGTCGACACATTCCCTCCCGTTTTCAGTAAATCAGTATATGGTGAATTTATGCACGGATGCGCATGATTTATACTATTATATATCTAATATCTGTGCGAGGTACCAAACTTTATGCAGGCGAGGGAGTTCTGTACCCGAATGCCGCCTCTTTGTTTTAACGTAAAAAGCAAATGCGCTCAGTTTGCTCGAATGTAACTATACCTGGACAGTGCTGCAAACGTACACGACTCCCACAGACAAGTACGCGATTTGTCAGCGTAACACTTGCTCAGTTTTATAATCTGAACCTGAGGTCAACATTCGCCCAAAATGGAGCGATTCCCGCAGCAGTCTGTGCCGGAATAGATCCCAGATCCCAGGAATAGACATGCAGAAAAAGGGCTGTAACCGTCGCTCCAGCCAATCACAGATCTGGGCGTCCCAGACTTGTCCTAAATGCTGCGGGAATCACTCCAATATCACTCTACAGTAGTCGGCGGTGTGTACGTTCCTTCGACTGCAGTGTACTGTAGCTTAACGTAATGTGTATCCAGACAAAAGTACTCTATTTACAGCGTGCTGCCTGTTACTAGTATAAGTAGAAGCGGAACCGTAGCAACGCAGCTTCTTTATGAAGTCGTACTTGGTTACAGAGCAGCAACCAGACAAACGGACATTTTGATAGTGTAAGTATTGTGGAAACCACTAACATCTTTGCGGAGTACACCACTTTACGTTTTTACGGATGCCTAGACAAACGAACAACGACATGTATTTCCTTAGAACTTAGCCACTACTACGCAGTATAAGCAGTACTTGAAGTAATATACTTCTAGCTCCACCCTACCCATTCCAGCTCCGTAGCAGTAGAATAACCGGACTTTAGCTCACCTTAGGCGATGCTGGTCCAGATAGCGGCCACCGAGTCGAGCTCCACCCCACTGGTGCCAATAAAACCGCCCAACTGGAAGCCCTGGGGGGCGGTGTTCGTTCCAATCTTGGTCGCGCGGGTTCCTCCCGAGATGGAGTTGCCGGCGCTGGTGGTGAGCTGAATGAAGCGGACGCGCGTGTGGCTGTGGTACTCGCCCCAATGAGCCTCGATGCCCGTGACATACTCGCCCTGGCCCAGTGTGAGCGTGTTGTTGTCGCCGCCGCCACCGCCGTGGTACAGGTACTGATCCTTGCCTGAGGGGTCGACGAAGTGGATGCCGACACCGTTCACGCGCTCACCAGTGCGAATCGTGATGGACTTGACGGCTTGGCGAGGCGCCACCAAGTCCATGTCCGTGTACTTCTGTCCGTGCGGACCGCCGAAAGTCTCGCCCAGTTGGACGCCGTCTTTGAGAGCAGCAACGCTAGTTGCAAGGAGCGCGACCGTCGCCAGGAACTTCATCGTCGTAGCTTGCTTGAGCTTGTTGTTGGGAGCAGGAAGCAAAATCGGAAATGATCTCGTGTTGGCGCGTGTCGGTCGAATCCCGAGCTGCAGGTACTGTACATTTCGAAGGTTTTCCTCCTTCAGAATATAAGCGGGTGTTCGGAGCGGCTCCGTGATGCTCCTCGGGACTCGGGAAGCCTTCAAGGATTATGCTTGCACAAGGATAAAAGATAGGATCGGTCCGTTGGTGCGTTGTACTGTAGTGTTATTAATTTTTGGTCAGTGGTAAAGTCATCCAAATAAAAAAGGGAATGTTCGTAAACAACCCGTCCATCTACACTTGAGGGCCCTAATGATCGAAAGTGTTCGTGACGAACTACAGTAGACAAATAAGTATCGTATCAAGCTACTGGATATGGTAAAGCATGCCAGCCTTTTTTGAGTCTCGTTTGGGGCGGAACTTCCACACAACTTACGTGAAGATTTCATACGGTACGCATTCGCACGTGTACAGACAACGACGGAAAAAGCCCCGTAACGAAAAAATCCGCGCTGCGTTCAGCTTTTGTACATTCACGCATTTTATGTACTGATTATCACCAAACTGAGTACATTTGGATTGAATAAGCCAATCATAGCTCTCCATTGTGCCTTGTAACTTTCCATATCACTGTAATAATTTAGCAAGTGGCGCGGGTTTTATCGTCGTTGTCTGTATGCATGCAGGCAATTCCTGGAGAATCAGGCACAAAAACATAGGGTAAGGCCTGATATCGTCACTACGATGAGCTCAGTGCTCGGCGCTCGTGCGAAGCCGTACACGTATGGAAACACGAGGAAGCGTCCGAACCGTACATGCAATATAGTTCTCGCTCTTGATACAACATGCGCTACGTGATACAGTACAGTGTACATCCAGGTGAGTGCATTGGTGGCAATGGAGATGAAGCTGGAACACTACATAGGTACAGTCAGTGCTGTACTAAGGTCACATAATCTTAACGTTGTTGACTGTGTACACATGCTTGTCGTCGTCGAATATTTTAAACGATGATGTTCCGGACTACCGTCTGTGAAGACGCTCGCTAGGTCCTCTACACTGTACTGCACTGTATCATTGTCACTACTGTAAAGGCTGCAGTACAGCACTATTGAAGGGAACGAGAAGCACATCAGGACAAATCGCACGCCGCCACCAAGATTACTCCACCCCATCACGGCGGATAGGGCTCGAAATGTGACCACCACGATCTCCACAAAACTCTAAACAAAGGGACGACTGGGCTCGCAAGAATCTTCTGTAACTTACGTGTAAAGTCATGTATATTTAATACTGTATGCGCGTCATAATTTTGCTGCACTCTTTTTTTTAAGAGTAGCTGCGAGTCGCAGCCTGCGACCGCGACCGAGCCCACGGCAGCAGAAGATTTAAAAATTGTCTGCTGCCGTGGAATCGGTCGCAGCTACGATTGCAGTCCAACTGACTTCGTTATTAAGACGGTTTACTTTTTTCACTCCTAGACATAATTGAGCCTACGAGTACCCACGTCACCCCGTCGACGCTTAGCCAAAAATTTCGTCGAGTACGCCCGCTGCCTGCAGGATGCTCCACAGGACGCCAACGACGAACGAGAACGCCGAAGAGCACATGCCGACGCGGAAGTCCATCTTGGGCGAGCTGCCACCAAGTCGGCGCGTGACTTCGCCGTACACGGCTGCGAACACGCCCATCGTCAAGATGGACGCGCCGCAGAACGAGCCGAGGTAGGCGATCGACTTGCCCCAGTTGTTCAGCACCACGGCGGGTAGCACGCCCAGAATGCCTCCGGGTCCGGCGATACCGTGCACAATCCCCACACAAAGAGCGGCGACCTGGTCAATATTCAAACACAAAACAGTCAGGATGCACTTTACATCCCACGACTACACCGGCCTTACCCTTTGCATCATGGGGTTTTCGAAGCTCAGGTTGGAGCAGTACTTCTGCTTGAAGGTCTTGGGCCTCTCCAGTCCATCGTCCGACTTAGGTGACAGCGCCATCACCGGCGTGCCGGGGTTATTGCCATTCGTGCTCTTAGTGTCCGCCTTGTTGTTCACCACAAGGAAGAAGGAGCTCGACGGGGAGCTGTTGGTCCGCCCACTGGTTGTGGAGGTGGAGGCAGTGGTCACTCGTCTCGGCTCGGAGTTGTGCTCAACAACCGTTGGTAGTTTAGCGGTTGAATTGACGTAGCTTCGATTGCCGTCGCAATTAGACTCAAGGTCGTCGCAGCTAGGGTGGGTCGCCTTTTCCTCGTCCATAGCTTGGTGGTACTTGCGGTAGATGCTTCTACCCGTCCACACACCCAACGCGATCATGAACACGCCCACGACATAGTTGAGGTACCCGCCCACGGCGTCGAGGTCGATGGTTTGTCCCGCAGCGAAGAAGATGCCGGCCATGATCAAGAGACCGAGGGAGTGGCCACACCCCCATCGAACTCCCAATGCGAACACCTTGAATGACCCACCGGTCGCCATGGCAGCCAGAGCACTCAAATGGTCCGGACCAGTGAGCACGTGCACGATGCCTAGCAGCAAGCCGGTTGAGATGATTTTGCCGACTGAAGCGTGTTCCAGACTGCTGTCAGCTTCGGTTAGGAGCCTCGTGGTGGTCGATATGATGGAGTCCATTGTGAAGTGATGTCGTGTGCTGGAGGAGAATTGAGTTGTGAGCCTTAAATCGGACTGCGTTGCCACGGCCCTGCGGCCCGAATATTGCCATGATAAGTTTAGTCTGAAATCGAGGAAGCGTCCAGCGGCTAGAGGTTTGACCTGCTTGTTTTTGGAGCGAAGGAACGAGCTGGAAGGCTCTCGACGTGGTGTACCGGCACAGCAGCTGCAACGCCGGCAATGGTCAGTTGGAAGGCGCCGCTCGCAGTGAAGTCGATACTCAACTCGAGTGTGGTGTGGTCAGCACTTGAGTGTTGACAAGCGTTAAACCTGGCAATCTCGCGCCGTCTATCAAGAAATTTGTCAAAAGCTGAGGCAGGGGGGCGTTGCGACTAGCAGCTCTTTGCAGCGATATCGCCATTGGACCAGTGCACGCGTCCGAGGCCAATGAAAGCGAAGTCACGTCAGGAAACGTACTCCGTTCAGGATGGATACGGTTAGGCACCGGAAGCGGTTGTCAGCGCTGAATTGTGATCTTTTCGTTCTTGTGGATATCGTTCAGAGCGGCAAAGGCTGCCTTGTTTACCGGAAATGAGCGGGGACCAAATAAATGACTCCGTCGGTCTTGTGAGTAAGACCAGTGCTGACTACAGGGCACCTGACGCTCTTCCGGTATTTTCAAAGGAGAAATGATGCTCGGACTTTTCAATGGCTGGTGAGGCGTTCGTCAAATTGACACCCAAAGTGGAGTTGGTTTCGCGAATTCAGGCGCGTCTTGCGGTGAATATATAACTTTAGCCACACTCTACGGATGATGACTGCAGCTGAGCGAGTTGGATGCGAGGTGTTTCCGTTGAAGGCGTCTGCTCGCTTGACAGGACCGCCGACTCGTTCTTAACAAAACACCCCCACATCACCGTTAACGAGGTGCGCATGAGCCGGGAATTCTCGCACTTCTTTCGCGGCGCCGTTGCTGCAGGGACGGCTTCATGGACCGGTGCTTGGTTTCAGTTCGTCACTAGAGTGTTGTAATCCGTGGGGGGCCATTTCCGTGCGACCCCACGGCGGAAAGTGCTCTGGGTAGTGTAGACGAATCACCAACCATCAGATATCTTGAATCCTGGCGGAGACATCGTCAATGAGCTCTTGCTTGCTGAATAAGATTCATCGGGACTTTTCTGAAGCGAGGTGCGGATTGTCGAGATCCGTCAAGAGCGATCTGCATGGAATTGTAGCGACCTTCTAGCAAGCAACTTCAACTTGATCCATACAATAATGAAGATGTCTGTAAATTACATACTAAAGTATCTGAAATACAACGGTTATGGTTAGCCTGGATAGGTCTTGATGGTAACTTATCGTTTGATTCACACTTGGATCAGGTACCAGGTCAGACACTCCGTCGGGTTTCTCGCCTGAGCGCAAAAGACGACCCGTACAAGTATTAAAATTTAAACAGACTGAAGGCCACGTACTCAATCCCGAAAATTATCCTGCTCTTTACTCCATGGGATGTAAACTTGCGCCCCATTCTTACTTTGCAGGGCTTGCTCCTCCGACATACAAGTATTTTAATATTATATATTAGTATTTTAATACTTGTATGTCGGAGGAGCAAACCTTTAAAAAGGCTTTGCTTAATAAATCCTGAAAAATAAAAATAAACGCCCCTGAAATTCAAGGATCTGTAAAATGATATACATGGGACTCAAAATTTGATATTTGTTGTTTGCGTGCGTCACTTCCGACTTTTTTCTCAGAAACGTGTCAATCGACGAGGATAAAGCGCTCGCGCGAGGTCCCCATGACGCTCCCCGCTCCGTGGCTGTCGTACAAGACGCAGGATGGCAAGGTACGCTGCTGCACCATCAACCCCTTCATCTCCCGCATCCAGCGCTGCCCCACTCGCCCCCCAACTCTCAGAGACGGCGTCAAAAACGCATGAGAATCAAAGTGATCCCACCTCATTCCCCACCTGAACCTTATTTATTTTCCCCCTGCAGGAATACTACTACAACCCGCAGACGAAAGTGACGACATGGACGCGGCCCTCTAGCTCCTCGTCCTCCGGTAAAACCCCACCCAAGCACAAGCCCAGCAACTCAGGAGGAGGGGGAGGAGGCTCTAGCTCTCCGACCCCAGCTCTGCCCACGGGAGGCGCTGGGCGTGGAGGACTCTTGGCTCAGATCCAGCAGGGTACCAGGCTCAAGAAGGTCAAGACGGTGGAGAAGACCATGTTCGCCGGCCACCCGAACGGCAGCGTCGGCGGCGGAGGCGGTAGTGGTGCTGCAGCTGCTGCACCGGCGGCTAGTAGCGCTCCGGTGGGCGGAGGTGGCGGCATGGGCGCCATGATGGCGGCTATCCAGGCTGGAGGCAACTTGAGGAAGACCCCGAGCGCTGGCATCAAGAGGGAGAACAGCGGAGGAGGCTCTGGTGGTGGTGCGAGTGCCTCGAATGGAGGAGCCGGAGGGTTTGCCGAGATCATGCGCAAGAACCGCGAGGCTGCGGCGCGGAGATCGGGAGGGGGTTCGGCTCCACCAGCGCACAACAGCAGCTCGGCACCCTCGACCCCCCCCTCCCCCCCGGGGACTTATGAGAATGGCAACAGCAGCTCGGTGGAGGCGCGACTAGCGGCGATTGAGAGCAAACTCGACAAGATTATGGCCAAGCTGGGCATTGAGTAAGTTAACCAACCACGGACTTCGTACTACCAAAGCACCCCGCCCAAGTGAGAGGTACCAGCTCGTTAAGAGCGTCCGCTGGTCTTCGTTAACCCCCGAGAGATGCTTGCTGTTGAGCGTAATGTCCTAGATACAAAGTCAATGCAAAACGCTGGCACGTTTTCAGCACTTCTCTATTCTGTTAGTCTGTCTAGCTAGCCTTTTAGCCAAAGTGCATGGCCATCTCCTGCAGCGACATGCTCTTCTTCTTCTGCTTCTTCTTGCCGTTGCCGCGGCCTCCATTGCTGGCGTTAGACGAACGGTTCTGCGCGATGGCCTGCACCTGGTCGTCCCAAGTCGCACGCGTTACGGGCTGCACACCGACAGGCTTACCAGCCCTGGGCAGCTCAGGGAAGTCGTTCTTGACAGCCTTGAAGGTCGGAGCAGCAGGAGGGGGCGTGATCTGACGCAGCACAGGCGTCGGAGTCGACGCGTACGCGGAAGCCGCGGCGCCGTATCCAGACGACGTCGAGGAGGAGGAGGAGACACTAAGACTGGCAAACGATTCGATGGGGGCACTCTGGAACTTCGTGCTCGTAGGCGTACGGCCAAGAGCAGGGTACGCCGAGGAGCTGGACGCGGCGGGTGGAGGAGCCTGCCAGCTTCCAGACGAGCTCCACTGTGTCGTAGGCTGCGTGTCTCGGCCCAGCATCGAACGCAGGTTCGTGTTGTGAACAATAGCTGCAGGCTTGCGTCCAGTCGCCGTCTTCACGCCGCTCTCCTTCAATGCGTTGCCCCAGCCGGCCTGCGAGGGTGCCGGCGGCTGACGCTGGTTCTTACGGCGAGGCGCCGGCGCTTTTTGCTCCAGTTCAGCCTGCTGTTGCTTGGCCGCCTTCTTGTTGCGCTTGGACGTAGATTCCTGGAATCCCTGGGCCTTCGCGCGTTGCTTGTTCAGCTGCTTGTGGTACGCAAAGAACGTGTCGACCTGCTCCTTATCGGGGGACAGTCGCATCAGCGGCAGGAAGAGCTGCGAGAAGTCCGCGGGCGAGAACATGTCATGCATCTTGGCGTAGAAGTCGGGGGTCTCCGTCTCCCCCAGACGGAACCGCTTGCAGTCCTCGCGGAACACCTCATACTTGGCGACACTGCCCAGCACCTGACGAATCTTCAACACAACCGCAGTCTTGGACGGAGCGGGTCCCACCGGCTCGTCATCTTCCGACTCGGACTCTTCCTCCTGAACCACAGGCGCGGGGGCGGACAGCTTCTCCTCCAAGCCGCCGCCCGACTTCCGACCCTTCTTCTTTCCTTTATTATTCCTGCGCGCAGGCTTCAACACTCCCAGCAGCGGGTTGTTCGCACCAAGAACCGCAGCAGCAGACGCAAGCTCAGGGCTCTCATACTCCCATCCGTTAGTATCCATGTGCGCGCGCAGAGCTGCCGACGGCGGCGGCGCCAGCGCGTTCCGGAACGTCGAGCCCGTTCTGTTAGGAGCCGATCCCGACGACAAGGCCGGGAAGTCTTCAGCGCGTGGACGGCGGGACACACTCTGGTTCTCCCACAACGACAGCGACGGCCCGGCCGCAGCACTGTCCGAGCCCGAAAGCGATGGGAAGTCCGCCACGTTGATCGTGTTACCCCCGGACGCCTGCTGCTGGAACAATCTGGGGTCTTCGAAGTCATCTTCATCCCCCTGCGAGGCTCGACGGACCGTGAAGTGCACGTCGATCTTGCGACTCGTCTTGATATGCGGGTGGTCCGTGGCCATGTGCCCTTGGAGGTCAATATGACTCTTGAACACGACGAACTTCTTGGCCAGACACTCGCGCTCTTCACACAAGAAGTGGTCGGCTCGGAAGTGGTTCTCCAGGTCGTTGTAGTCCTTGTAGTATCGGTTCTGCACATTGAGCTGGTACAGGCAGATATCGCACTCGAAGTGGTTCTTCCTCAAATGATCGTAGAGCTCCGTGGTAGAATAAAACCTTGAAAAGCAGAAATCACATCGTGGGTGCCCCATGAATCCTTCATAAGGGTTCCCCTTGGTGTTGTGCTTTTTAAGCCCTTCTTTAGTGAAGAGCTCCAGTTCTTCCAGGAAGACCTTCTTGTTCTCAAGACAAATGCCGCAGTACTGCAGCTGGTGCACGTCCAGCACGTGCGTCTTGAGCGCCGCCACGGTCGCGAACTTCTTGCCGCACTTCTTGCAGAGCGGGTCCCGCAGCTTGCGGATGCGCTTGGCGTAGTCCTCCTTGAGGAAGAACATGGCCGAGGCCTCGTCGAACACGTGCGCGGGGCCGATGTTGTCCCCCCAGTCCTGGAACGACTCGAAGCTCTGGTCCGCGCGCTGCAGGCAGATGACGCGCGGCATGTCCGTCTTGCACATGACGCACGAGGTCTGGCCCAGGAGCTGGCGCAGCCGCAGCGCGCAGATGCTGCAGCAGCCAGGGTGGTTGCACACGCCCACGGTGTTGAAGCGCGAGGCGTTGTCGATGGCGTTGCAGCACAGCACGCAGGAGGCAGCGGCGGACTCGGCCATGGCGACGCAGGAGGGAGGTGGAGGTGGTTACGAGGTATACTGTCGCTCGGGCTCCAATAGAAGAATGAGTGACGTTGGATCACAGCGCTTTTCTTACGTACGGGACATGAAAATATTAGTTGTAAGAGAAGGATATGTGAGTGATGGTCGGATGCCTAAGGTGATATTTGGGGATCTCACACTTAATCGTACTGTGGCAGCAAGGATGATAGGAACGACGATAAACGCGCTAGTCGCAAGTGCGATGATCAGGAGCTGTTTACCCTCCGGTGAAAGACGGCGGACCTTGTCGGGGTTCTTCGTGATGATAGCTCGGGCAGAGGCAGCGTCCTTTGTAACAACTGTCGTAACTGTGCCAGCCCCCTCGATCTTCTGCAGGCTCTTGGTCATTTCCGGATTCTTCTTGAAGACATTTTTCAATTTGCTGAAACCCGCTTTAAAAAATGTTGAAGGCCGTCCTCTCCTCATCCTCGGATTCGTCTTCGGATGTTTCTTCGCCTCTCAGTTTCCGCTCCGGCGTCCAGATACGGTTCGTGTCCGCAAGGCCGTGGCAGGTTACAGCAAACGCAAGTGTCAATAGCACCATCAAGTGGTATGGGCGCATCGTTAGTGTGCTGGGGCAGTGTCGACTTGCTGTTGGGGTTTTAATCGCTTGCGGACAATTTGAGAAATGGACTATTGTGGATTTCACGCATTTTGGCGTGGACTAGCGATTTCGTGACGGTTTATGCCAATGCTCAACACGAATAATCAGAGAGCGAATAACAGTTTGAACAGGTTTAGCGAATTGAAAAACGAGTAGAGAGATAGCTGACGATTTGTCGAGCTCTTTTAACGAATGGCGGCTGCAGCTCCCGCCATTCGTTACAGTATTTCCAGTCACTATATCATCTCTGTGCTGGCGAACGATGACGAAATCAAGCGACCTTCGTTGGCGTGCTGTCACCCTCGTCCATGTCTACGACGTAGAAATGGCCAACGTGACCAGTGTTCTGGGCGTGTCAGTGCGCTCCGTGCAGAGATGGTATGGTTGGTTTCTAAGTCGAGGGAACGTTGAGGGAGTTGGGAGGAAGCAGCGTACATCACGATGGCCACCAGAGGTGTGTCGTTATGTTGGCCAATATGCTGAGTCGCACCCATGCTTCTACATCGATGAGCTGCGCAGTGCACTTAAAGCTCGATTTCCTACACTGCGAAACACTTCCGAGGCAACAATTTGCCGTGCGCTCCGCTTTGATCTCTGTCTTACTCGGAAAATTCTGAGTAAGCGTGCAAGGGAGGCTGCTCCTGCCGAGATTGCGGTCTATTACAATAAGCTGCTACCTTTTTACTCTGGCCCAGAGCAACTTGTCTTTTTGGACGAGACAGCCAAGGCTGGACGCGATTGTATGCGTCGATACGCATGGTCGGCGAGGGGTACGCCTGCTGTAGTTGACCTGCCTTTTAAAAGAGGCGAGCGGGTATCTGTCTTAGCTGCAATGGACACTTCTGGGTTTTTTGCATGGGAAATGACTAGAGGAACGTTTTCACGCAAAGAGTTTCACAAAGCTTTTAGGGAAAAAGTCGCGCCGCTATTAAATCCGTGGCCGCTTCCGAGAAGCATTGTGATTCTCGACAATGCAAAGATACATATGTATCGAGAACTAGAAGAGCTTGTGCACTCAACCGGTGCTCTGCTTTTTTTCCTTCCTCCATATTGCCCACAACTGAACCCTATTGAAGTTTCTTTTGCATTGCTAAAGCGTTGGATAATGCACCATGCCAATATGGCATTCCGTGTTAATCTAGAAGCCGTTATGGAGGTTGCATTAAGAGAATGCACTCGCACTAATGATTCCATAGGAAAAAATCTTTATC
>JAIKVE010001140.1:0-13454 GCA_024679115.1 Phytophthora pistaciae
CCTTCGCCATTCTTACGTAGGAGCTGCAAGCAACACGCACCTAGTCGCATAAACTTAGTATCAGGCTTGACAGAGTTATCCTCGCCCCGGTGTCATGGATGGGATGCCTTAAGTAGTAGTGGTAGACAGAAGGCGGCGAGTCCAATTTGCCGTCCAAGTCTCTGGCGCGAAGGGGGAGGCATGGTGCCGAGGGTGGTCTGGCGTGGCGTTGGGGCGCCTACCAGGCCAATCTAGCGAGGGGCGAGAGGCTGAAGGCTGGTTCCCTAGCTATCTTTTGGGGCGATCATGGTGACTTCGTGGTAACTCGGCCAAATAGGAAATGAGCTCGTCATCTCCTTGCCAATGGGTCTTCAAGTACAGCCTAAGGCATGCGCAAAAGATTGAAACTCTGGCGCTCCGCACATCTACCTTCACATACTATATAACCTATCAGAGCCTCACACATGGCCAATTTAATGCACCTCTCACCATATGGCAGCGTGGGCCAACGAGGTACATCGCAACTTCGAAAACTATCAGAAACTGACAAAAAGGTCTAGTGAAATGAAATTAAATTAGCGGTTATGTCGGCTAGCTACGCCCGGAGCCGCGCACGGCAGCAGCTCCGCATACGGGGTTCTCCCGCGGTAGCAGCCCAAGGAGCCCAAAGGCCCCACAGAAAAAGGAAAAACAATATGCAAACTAGGATCCGCAAAGGCGCCCGCATCCTAGCTACCTCCTCGACCTCATCTCGGCGGTCTCTTCGTCTCTGTTCTAGTCGTTCTCGCCGCCAATCTTCTCGTTGTTCCGTCGTCAATCTCCTGCTCCCTTGCTTGGTTCGTCAGACGCAACCAGTCCTCGGCAGTCCTCGCCGATACGGAGCAGTTCATGCGCTCGCTGGAAGTCTTGGTGCGCTGGAATGTCGCCCGGTTGAAGCCCCAGCCGCAGCGGCAACCCGTCGTACGCAGCCGCCCGTTGAGTCGCACAGTGCTCCGTCGTTGCCGCGGCGCAGCATTCAAGGTACACGACCGAGTCGACGACGATCATTGCCGTGGACGGACAACTCAGAGAAGGCAGGACGCTGTATTGTGATGTGAGTGGCGCGCTCCAAGTGCTTTTCGCCGGGTGACTGTACCCCTGGGCCTTGAGGCTAATGTGCACTCGCGGCGGACGAGTACGTATCGCGAAAATACTTGAGACTTTCGCGTCGTCAAGACCCGACCGACCAACCGACAACGTGTCGGGGATGAAGACTCGCTTCCTCTGTGACGAGTGCGAGGTTCGGGTCGGGCTGCGGGTCGTTCACGACGAGGCCCGTGGGCTACGAGGACCGGAAGATCGCTACGGACGACTGGGAAGCGACCGAGACGAAGATCGCGTGCTGGAGGGTCACCACGAGCACGTGGGTGACGACCCGAAAGGTCGCAGAAGCAGCTGATTGGGCAGAGGCGAGCGGCCAGCGAGCGGCGAGCGACGGAGAAGCTCACTTGAGATCTTGCGGGCTGGAGCACAGGCGGCTTGAAGACTTGCGGGCTGGAGCGCACACAGACACGAGGGACGGTGCCAGACGGAGCGTTGACGGCTCTGTGTGGCGGGACACGAAGGCCTCTCGGGGCAACTTGACGAACGAGGCGACTACAGGCCATCGGTGGCTGGGGCACCCTATTCGGAGACAGGGGCTGGGCCGGTGTTGCGTTAGTTGCTGAGTTCCAGCAGAGGGGAGGACACGGAGGACAGAGGACACAGACGAACAGAAGATCGAAGTTGAAGCACGAAGTTGAAGGAATAAATAGGACGCGAGTCCGGCTACTTACGTGGCCTGTACGGTGGTTATTGTTTCGTTACCTACACTAACGGACTCTGAGCACGTACCGCAGCAGCGCTGTGACGAGCAGTACGGACCCACCGGCGAGCAGGTGACCCGAGACTCGTTACAGCACCATGTCCAAAGTCGCTAATCTTGCCGTTTCTTGAAGTCGGTCGAATCTGCGACGTTCTGCCCCGAATCCACTCGCTTGGGAGAGGCCACGAGCGTGTGCGAACGTCTCCACATTCGACTCGTGGAGATTTATGACGGGCCTCAGAAGAAGGAGCACCAAAGGGAATCCTTCTCCACCGTCCAGTGTTCTGGACAAGTTCGTTGCCGAAATATTGAGGTTCCTGCGCTACTTGAAGTGTTATCGAGGCAAGAGCATCGTCTTCCCGAGTGGTGGAGCACTGGGCCGTTGTCAACGACCTACTCCAGATTAATCAAGATGCGACCATAGGTGTTTTGTACAAGCGTAGCGGTGGAAAACCCATTTTTCGAGAGAAGAAGTGAGCCACGTTTTCAAGCCACCACAACAGAACACGGCTTTGCACTAGGCTTTGCCTGGCCAGCAGTAGGCAGCTTAGTTTTTAGTTTTAGGGGGCGGCGTTCCTCAGATACATGTACCTAGCTTGCATGCAGGCCAACTAGCTGGCCGACTATAAGACCCACCACACCACTCCCGGGGCTGCCTCGCACGGATTCAATGCGAACCCGCTGCGAGGCATGCCTTCGGTGATCTAAGGACGTTGCCTTTTGCCCCAAACGTGTTCACGGAGAAGGTTTGAAAAAGCTGTTTAAGCTCTGCGGTGTCAGCAGCAACACCTCCTGGATACCTCGCTTTGGGTAACGCAGGGGCCCAAGAATGATCGCGCTGGCGAACCAGAATCAACCGATCCAGGGAGCAATTGCCGCTGCTGGGGGCATCGAGCTCTTTGTTGAGCTGCTTGGCGTCGGAATAGTACCGAGGCCAAAAATACACATTTTAGTATCAAGTTGAAGTTGTACCGATCCATCTCTTTGCACAAAAAGTGCACTATATCGACGAGCGCAAATCAAAACGTGTGATTCACAGAGCTTTCCCCCTCATTTGCATGGATAAATGCGTCTGCTGGACGAGTTGTTCGTCCCTGGCGTGGGTCCAGTCTCCGAGGCTCTCCGTACAATCCGCCACCTATGTCTCGATATGAAGGAGGCTGTAGCTGCGTGTCAACATGTCCACAACCGTCTGGAGAACCTCCTCAACGAGCTCGAGACAATGGAGCGCGAGGGCCACCTCCCGTCCGCAGCAGCACTTAAACAATACGTACAGGTCGTCGCGAAATTCCTACGGTACTTGGAGCGCTATTACAATGCAGCCTTGTTGTTACGAGTTGTGGAGCATGGCAAGGCGATGGAGGAGCTTGGTGACATCAATGAGGAGGTCGCACAAGTGTTCGAGGCGCTGGACGTCGCAGCGCCAGCCAATTGGAGCGAGCAATGGACTCAAGATCGGCGACGAATGGGCAAGTGTCTGACTGCCTTACTTGAGAACGACGCTGTGGTTGTTAGAGAGTTTCAGAGTTCACGAGCTCAAGCCGAAGCTTTGTTCACCTTGAAGTTCGAAGTTGACAGGCGAGGAGCGAGGAACGACGCGGAGTCACTGCAGAGGATGAGGGCGATGAGGGCGACGATTGCTGCTGTGGATTCCAAAAGTACTCAAAGACCACTGCCACCTTGGTTCGTCCCCTGCCATGAAAGGCAGTTCCAGAAGAAGGCTTTCGCTTGCGGGTCGTTCGGATCAGTGTATCGAGGTGAGTGGAGGTCTGGCGCCGAGGTTGTCGTGAAACGAGTGCTTATGGACGACATGATTGTAAACGAGCGAGCGCAGATTAAGATGGAGAAGGAACTGGACTTATTGTATCAACTCAACCACGCCAATATCATCAAGATGTTCGGAGTCTCGCACGTCAGCTCTCCTGCGTTTATTGTGTGCGAAGAGGCGGCTAATGGGGATCTCGGCTGCTTCCTCGCGCGTTCAGAAGAGAACAAGAAGAGGATGTGGAGGCTGCTGTATCAAGCTGCACTCGGCTTGGACTACATCCACAAGAAACGAATCGTCCACGGCGACCTCAAGCTGAACAATATCCTGGTGGGGGCGGATGGACAGGCGAAGCTCTCGGATTTTGGGCTAAGTGGAATGCGTCTCCTCTCTCAGAAGGCAAACAGAGGTTCCCCACCGCGAGACGTACGATGGAGCGCTCCGGAACGTTTGAAGCAGCAGCCGACTGCGGCTTCGGATGTTTATTCGCTCGCAATGTGCATCATTGAAGCGGCGAGTGGTGACCTTCCCTACGCTTTTCTAAGTGACGATGACATCCGCGAGAACGTCAGAAATGGGGAACTTCCAGCCCAGCCGGGGGAATTGAGCGACGATGCATGGGAACTCGTAGTCTCGATGACGACTACTGATCCAACCGTGCGGGCTCCTCTCCAACATGTCATCGACAAGCTGAAAATTTTCGCTAGCAGGGAATCAAGCGGTGAATCGGAGAGTGAAGACAACGACTGCGACGTGTGTTTCTCGACGATTTCGTATGGAGCGCGCTTCTGCTCGCAGTGTGGGACGCAAGTCCAAGCCCAAGCTGATGACCATCGCTTCGAGCGTAAATTTCGGCCTCCCAGTCCTGTACAAGAAGAGTCACGGTATATCCCTCCACTCCTCACCATCAACTCCATTGTAGTCGATCTCATGCGTGCGCTCAGTGAGGGCGACGCGGATGATCAGGAGGAAAGCCTCGAGTTTCTCCTCCAAGTCTGTCTAGACGACGAGCGCCGCAAGCCGATCTATGAGGCTGATGGGACCCCTCTATTGATCGAGAAGGTGAAGCATGGTCGTACCCATTTCATCCAAGCTGCTGCCTTGGGATGTTTGGCTTGGATAACGGAGCTGGACGCGAAGCTGCCCGAGAGCGAGTTCGATTCCCTTCAGGCTCGTGTTGCACCTGCTAGTAGCACAAAATGCTCCTCACTCGTCGAGTCACTTGTCAACGGGACGGAACGAGAGAAGCTCAACGCGGCCATGCACTGTGCGTGCATCGCTGAAGTCCACGGCAGCGAGTTGTTACTGTCCGCCTCAGTTGTCGCCCCTTTGGTCGAGCAGCTTCGGACTGGGGACGATACGATGAAAGTTTGGGCCATGCACGCACTGGGCAATCTCGCTGACGATGCCGAAGCGAGAAGCAGCGTCACGTGCGACGGAGCGATCTCTTTCGTGTTGAAGCTGCTGCAGTCGGGCACGGGAGACCAAAAGGGACTGGCTGCGTATGTGCTCGGGCGCTTGAGTGTCGACATGAAAACCAACATCAGGACGATCACGACGAAAGAAAACATCGCGCGTCTGGTGGATCAACTCGAGTCCACATCAACTCTGCAGAGGAATTTTGGTGCCTTCGCTTTGGCCCAGCTCTCCGCTAGCGATATCGACGCGAACTTGATGACCATCGCGAGCGGAGGGGCCATCCCGCCTTTAGTGGGGCTTTTACGAAGTGGCACGGCCGTGCAGAAGACCCACGCCGTTGCTGCTTTGAGTGGCCTCGCTAAGAATTCGTCCAACAGCGCAGCAATCGCTGATGAAGAAGTGATCCCGGACTTGGTGGCGCTCTTGCGAAGCGGGAACGATAGTCAGAAGGGAAGTGCAGCGGTCTTGATATCCTTCCTCGCCGAGAACAGCTCCAACACTGTGGCGATCGTGCGTCACGGATCGATCTCGGCTCTTGTGCCGCTGCTTCGGTCTGGAACTCAAACGGACTATGCGGTGCGTGCACTGGCGAAGCTTGGTGGAGTCAGCAAGCACGACAGCCTCGTCATAGCGGGTGAAGGGGCCATCTCGCCTCTCGTGGAGCTTCTTCGATTGGGGTCTCGTGTACAGAAGTCGTTTGCTGCAGCCACGTTGGGGTATATCGCTGGCGCTAGCAAGGAGAAAAGCTTGGTCATCCGCCACACTGGGGCGATCGCGCTCTTAGCGGACATGTTCAAGACTGGATCGAGTGAGCAGCATGGACATGTCGTGATTGCTCTTGAGGGGCTCACGCGCAACTGTCGCTCCAATGTGAAGGCCGTCATCGAGGAAGGCGTCGTCCCCGGTCTCATCTCGCTGGTTCGCTCGGGAACGCACATGCAGAGGGAGTTCTCAGCGACTGTGCTAGGTCGTCTAGCCAACACCAGCGCCCACAGGAAGTTATTAGCCAGCGCTGGAGCCATCCCTCCTCTTGTCAGTCTGCTGGAATCCGGGACAAACGAGCAGAAGGAAGAAGCCTCGGTCGTCTTGGGGCAGCTGGCGATTAATAGTGACGCCAACAAGAGGCAGATCGAGGAGGAGGGAGGCGTGGCGGCTTTGGAGAATCTCAAGCGCTCGGGCACCTTCGGACAACGGAGTAAAGCGTGGTCTGCGTTGGCTCACATCTACGAAGAAGATCCGGGGTCGGCTAAGAAGAGAAAGCGTCAGAATTGCGTCAAATTCGAGCATTATTAATCGATGATAAGGCGAGGAGTTTACCTGTTGATCGGAAATTTTCCAAAACGCTTAACACGTTCAGTTGGCGCCTAGTCAACGTCGTCAAGGCGCCTTCGTTTGGATCTGTCCTTGTCGCCGAGAATGCGCAGCGCAGCCTCCGCCCTCCTCTTTTGCGATTCACCGCCCGTCGTCTGTAGCTTTTCCAGCAAAGTCCGACCTCCTCTTTCCACGATTTCCGTATTGTTTGCAGCGCTAGTTATCGCCAGCTGACCCAATACAAACGCAGCTTGTGCTGTTGTTTCTCCGCTCCCTGTTCGAAGAAGCTCGACAAATGGCGGGATCGCCCCCGCGTTTGCGATCGCAGAGCGCAAATTTGGACTTTCACTAGTAGCCAAGTAGGCCAGCACACGCACCGCGTTGACCTTCTGCTTGTCACTTCCTTCGCGAAGAATTGCTACGAGTGGAGCGATAGCTCCTGCGTCCGCTATCACTTGAGTGCTTTCGTGGTTGGCAATCAAGTTGGCCAGTGCCCGAGCTGCGTGACTCTTCTGGCCCACATTGCCGGAGCGTAGCAGCGCCACTAAAGCATGGAGAACAGCCGTACTCGCAATAACGTGGCGATTCCCAGAGTCGATCGCCACATTAGCCAGCAGACATGCCGCGCATTCTTTCTGGCTGTCATTCCCACCCCGAAGCAGTGCCACACAGTGAGAGACAGCGCCTAGCTCCACGATATAGGCCCGAGCTCGACGATCAAGAGAGAGGTTGGCAAGTGTCTGCGCTGCACACGCCTTCTGTTGGTCAGTTCCATCGTGAAGAAGCGCTATCAAAGGAGGCGTGACGTCCTTCACCGCGCTTGTCAGCATGTCGCGCACTCCTCGATCCCCCGTCGAGTTGGTCAGAATGCGCGCAGAGTGCGTCTTCTCAGCAGCAGATCCATCCTTTAGAAGGCTTGCAAACAGCGGGACCGTGGCTTGAGTCGTAATACTGGCTCGATACAGCGCGCTGATAGTCAGATTAGCCAGGGCTCGAATTGCGTGGTCTCGCAGCTCAGCTGTTCCAGTTGCAACTAGCTCCAAAAGATCGGGAATCGCTCCTGCACTAACGATTGCAGTTCTGTTGGCGCCATTATCGAACGCAAAGTTGCCCAGAGTCCAGACTGAATAAAGACGCTGAGTGCCAGCTCCTGCGCGCAGAAGCCGTACCAGGGTCGGCACGGCGGATAACGCTGCATCCGTCTTGCTGCAGGCGCTGTACTTTGAGAGACGCCTCAACGCCCAACTCGATTGCTCGATTTGTACGGCACTGCCCCTCTGCAATTGCGCAACGAGGGTAGCTACAGCTCCCTTGCGAGTGACCAAGTCGCAGTTCCTCTCGTCCTCCGCGATATGTCCAATTGCATTTGCTGCCAAGATCTTCTCGTTGTCATTCCCCAACGTCAATAAGATGACAATCGGAGGAATAGCTGCAGCGTTGTATAGTGCCTCGTGACCATCCGCTGCGGCGATACACGCACAATACGCCACAGCCTTCAGTGTGCCTTCGTCATCGCCATCGCGCAACTTTCTTGATATTGACGCGCACTCCTCCTGTGTAGTAGCGCGTATAACACTATTCAGCTCGTCCCACGCCAATCCTTCTAAGCCAGAAGCTAGCTCTTTTAGGTTGTACAGGCATCGGAGGGAGCAAAGCTGCGTAAAGTGACTGAGCCCATTGTTGACCAGCTGGATAAGCGCGGGGGCTCCATTGGCTTCGTATATCGTCTTGCGTTTCTCAGGGTCCATGCTCGCTAGAAAGAGAAGCAGCACTACCTGCTCTTGGGTCTGTGGGGTAGAGCTGGTTGCAATGAGCTCCGGGATTGCAGTATCCTTAGAGACGCTGGTAGAGCTCGGCAAGTCGAGGATTGAAGTTAACTGGTTGGACGTGGCGTCGGCGATTGGCTCCGGAATTGCAGTGTCGGAGATTAAGTCAGAGTTCACCAAGCCCACGTTTACTGGCTGGTTGGTTGCATTGAGCTGCAACTGGGTTCCGCACTGGGAGCAGAATCTCGATCCAGCATACACCAGAGACGAGCAAGACGGACAGACTTGTCCTGCGCCATGAGGTGCTTTAGAGGCCGCTTTCGCAGCAAAATCTTTCAGTTTGCCAATGACCTCGTTGAGCTCAATTCGGTTCGATGGATCTTTGTCGATCATGGCAAGCACCAGTTCCCACTCTGCCTCGTTCATCTCGTCAGGCATTTCTGGAGTAACACCACAAACGCGTGAAGGATCTACCAAAGCAAAAGGAACTTTACCGGTCACAGCTTCAATAATGCACATGGCGAATGAATACACGTCGGAAGCGGCAGTCGGTCGTTTCAGTCACAGCTTCAATAATGCACATGGCGAATGAATACACGTCGGAAGCGGCAGTCGGTCGTTTCTCAAGATACTCAGGGGCGCGCCACCGTAAATCGTCCTCCGCTGCTACACCTGGGAACTTCTTGGAGAGCGTCGAGTATCTACGCATGGCGTTCAGACCAAAATCCGCGAGCTTCGCCTGTCCGTCAGCTCCAACGAAAATGTTGCTCAACTTCAAGTGGCCGTGGACGAACCCTTTCTTGTGAAGGTAGTCCAAGCCAAGTGCTGCTTCGTGCAGCATCGTCCACATCTGCTTCTTATTGTCGGCTGAACGTGCCAGAAAGCAGCCCAGATTCCCATCGGTCGTGTCTTCATAGACGACGAAAGGCGGCGTGCTCACATGAGACCCGCCCAGCACCTTCACCACATTGGAGTGGCTCAACTGGAATAACCTCCCCAACTCCCTCTCCACCTGAACCTGCGCGCGCTCGTCCATCATCAACTCGTCCACCGAGAAGAACTCCACCACCACACTCTCGCCAGACTCGGTCATCACACCCCGATGCACTCGCCCAAAGTGTCCTCCAGCGAATGGCTCGGCCTCCACCTCCAGCTCATACAGAGGCAAGAACCACGAAGGCAACGTCACGTCCGCCCTCTTCACCCCTGCACTGACAATAATTATCTCCACCAACGCCCTCATCCGACGGATTGACGCCGCGTCGTTCCTCGCTGCTCTCCTCTCCGCCTCAAACTTCAACGTCCACAGGGCCTCCACCTGAGCCCTCGAGCTCTGCAGACTGCGAATGGCCACTGTACTTTTCTCCAATGCATGAGTCAGAGCTTGGTCCTGCAGTCGGCAGTCGAGCTGCCAGCTCGTGTCCCAATCGGTGGGCGCCCCCACGTCCAGCGCCTCGAACACTCGCGCCAATTGGTCGGTCACTTGCTTCAGGCTGTTCGTCATTTTCTGATTCTCAGCAACCCTGAAAATGAGGGGCTTGTTGTGATATTTGCGTAAAAATTGGAGGAAGGCCGCTAAAACTTCGACGTAGCTGTCCAAAGCTTCGGAGTTTGGGGGGGTGCCCCTCGTCACTCATTCGACGCAGCTCCTGCTGCAGGTTCTGCAGGCGAGTGGCCACGCGCGCACACGCGGGAACTCATTCGACGCAGCTCCTGCTGCAGGTTCTGCAGGCGAGTGGCCACGCGCGCACACGCGGGTCGGGCCTCCTTTGTGTGGACGCATAGGTGCTGGATGGCGGCCAGCGTGTCGGCGACCGAGCCTGCGCCCGGCACTTGCAACTCGTCCACGTCTCCTTCGAGCCAAGACATTGCAGATTGCGTTTTGATCAGCAAATAATTGAGTTGCGCAACGTAAGCAACATAAATTACTTGGTATACGTATAGTCACTTCAACATCGTCTGAAAACAGTATGCCGAGCACTTGCGGTCTTCGGGCTGCTCTCATTGCGCTTATCTTACTTGTGTGTTGATATTAGAATTTACTAGAACTTGTACTTGATTCTAAGCTAGCTACCTACCTAACTGCAGCCACCGCCGCCGACGATCTGCAAGCACGCCGTGCTGGGGATAATCGCCAGCAAGTTGAAGACGGCGCTGATGAGGAAGGCGCACCCAAACGAGCCAAAGACCCACCACGTCGTGCTTTTGTCGCCCTGGGCTCCAAACCGGTGCAGACGTTGGAGCTCCTGCTTCTGCCTTGGTAGGAAGATGAGCGCCACGATGCTGATCAGTCGGATGGAGTAGCACAGCCCGAGTCCGAACACCACTTGGCCGCTCTGCTCGTCCGTGTCGAACATGCTCGGGGTCTCGAACATGTAGCCAAGTCCGTTGGAGAACGTCGTGGCCAGCAGTCTCATGATGCTGCTCATGGACACGATGATACCCACGAAAGCCCCTTCACCACCCACTGGGGCGATTTCAGCTGCAATGGCCACCTCCAGGATGACCAACGCACCGCGGGGGAAGCCTCGGAGCGCCGTGATGAAGAGAAACGCTTGCTGGCTGCGCATCTCGGGCTCCATGGCCGCCATGAAGAAGAAGATGACTTGAGGCAGCATCATAACCACCAACAGGCTGATGGAGATGCACCAGCGCCACTTGCAGTTCAACGCGCAGAACTTCCACGCCGCGGCGGCCAGCACGTACATGGCCTCCATCGTGATGTTGCTCGAGGACTCGGCCTTGTCCGTGAAGTTGCACCAGATCTCGAGCTGCGCGTGCGGGTACGTGAGCGTGAACTCGGACAGGAAGACGAAGATCATGAAGAAGCGGATGACGCGCGTCGACGCCTCCTTGGCCAGTGCCGACCGCAGTCGTTTCCAATGGATCCGCAGCGTCTTGAAGCAGCTCGTGGACGCGCGTCGGATCTCCTCCTGGATGAAGATGTGCGACTCGTCCGCGCCGTAGTTGGTCTCTCCGTCATCGATCGGCGGCGGGTCCGGGTCTTCGTAGAACAAGGAGATCAGCATGAACAGCGGCACGAGCGAGTAGAACATGAAGAAGAGCGCCGTCTCTCGGAACGAAACCAGCGGCGTGAGGCCGAACTCGGTGATGTTGAAGATGGCCATGTCGGACGCCAACTGACCCGCGAGGTTGCCCATGAACTGCGTCAAGATCAACGACCCCAGCGCCTTCCCCCTCTGTTCAAGAGGCTCACGACGAGTCTGCGCCACGACGTAAATCTCGGCGATCACCAAGGCCAAGATGCTGCCGAAGCTGGCCAGCATGAAGAGCGCGATGTAGCCGTCGATCAACGCCACGCGATGCTCCAGCGCCGCCTCCGTCGCCTCCTGGTCAGTCAAAGCATTGTACTCGAGCGTGTAGTTGAGAATGGCCATGGCGAAGCACGCGACGAGGATCATCGCCCAGCCCGCGATAATGTACGCCTTCCGTCGAGAGCCCAACAGAGGCACAGAGTCCGAGAAGAACCCCCACACGAAAGTGTACGACCACGGCAGCAGCATGAGCACGTCTGCTGCCTCGGCCTGATACGTCTCGAGCTCCAGCTCCGCCTGTAGCAGCGGCAAGAGGCCTCCTGTCAGACACGTGTGGAAAGCTCCAGCGAACAGCGTCGACACCAGCAGCCCAATGTGGCGGCACGAGATGAAGTCTATTGAGCCCTTCGTGACTGCGCCGTCCTCCGACGGTACCGAGCTGTTAACTGCGTTGATCGAGACCCCATCGCCGCCGAGTCTCATGGTCTTGGAGCTGATCATGGCTCCGTCGTAGTCCACCACTGCGCACGTGCTGTCGAGGGGGTCGTTCTGTCTAGAGCTGATGATGGGGATGTCGAATACGTTGTCCCCTCTCCTGGTGCTGCCCGGGACTGTGGTCGCGTACGAGTCGTCCATCGCTGCAGTGTCCCTGACTTCATAGTCGAAGCGTTCCCGACGGTGGCGTCTAGGAGGAGGAGGTTGGTGTCTGCGTGGAGCTGCTGGGGCGTCAAGACCCTTTTTACTGTTCGGAGCTCTCCGGTGGTTGCTCTCCGGTCTGGCTCGAGTTCTGGCGGGTTTGGCACACGAGTCGCCATTGCTGCTGCCGCCGCCACTGCCGCTGCTGAACAGCATCCGACGCACCATGTTGACCCTGCCACGCCGGACTCGCGCGGCGCTTACAGACAGCAGCAGTCAAGTCGAAATGTGGGCAACACGACACTCAGATGAGACCTACTTAAGTAGAGCAGCTTGCAGCTGGTCATGCGTTCGGACCAAGTGCTCGTCCGTAATCCCGTGGACTCATCGTTTCTACATCGAGCGACCGGCTTGCGATTTGAAGCCCCAGCGCCGGCCAATGTCCTGGCAGGTCACCCCTTCAGCTGTTGCGACGGCAATTACACCAATCGAGGCTGGAAGGTGCCGTGAAACCAGTTGCCTGGTCTACGACGGTTTGGGGCGGAGGCTGCAACGCGCAACTTGGGGCTGTAGAGGCCCCACCGAAGTCGTCCTGATGCCTGTGCCGCATTACATCGGCGTTAAACTTGGCCTTTGGTGGTCGCTCAAGTGACCGGCGAACCCACGCGAGGGAAATTGGTTATGAAACCAAGTGCGCCACCAAAGGCATCACGGAAGTCGTGGATATGGCCCCAAAGGTTCAATTGTGATGCCCCCTCCATGACCGAGGATGGCTGGGGCTTTCCGGTCTCCGGCTCGCGTTCGTCTCTCGTTGATTCCGGTCCGTATCACGGTCATAAAGCCCGAATCCGAGATGCGCTGATCTTTCAATCGCCCACGCGCATCGTGAAGCGTGAAGCACTCGCTTGTCGTCGTCGTCGTCTTAACTTGTCGTTGTGGACAATTACCCTCCTGACTCACGTCAGTAGCTGTAGAATTATCAGGGGTTAACTTTACCAACTTTTAGACGTGCAGGACGATCACGTTTCGCCACAGCACTCGGCTGTCTTTCAGTGCACTCGTACCGCCATAATGTGTGAGAGCTCATCGGTGTGTATTACTATCATACTTTCAGGTTGAGTTCGCTTGTATCTCTAGGAAGTGACCGCCTCATTCGGTCAGTAGGTTGGTAGATACGCTGGCATCTCTGGTCGATGTCCAGCGCTTATAAGTTAGGTTTCGTTGATACGGTATCGGTTACCGTTCTTCGAGCACGGCGTAGTTGAATCCGCGCTCCATGGACATGCTGGAGCTGGCGATGCTGCTGTTGCTGTAGATGCTGGCCAGGTCCTCTCTCGTGCCCAGGAACGAGTTCTGGTCGCTGATGCTCACGTCGTCGCCGATGTCGCTGACTCGGCGCTCGCGCTCCAGCATCGCGCGCAGTCTGTCGGCCACCTGCGCAGCCGTCGGCCGCAGCGTCG
>JAIKVE010001141.1:0-13453 GCA_024679115.1 Phytophthora pistaciae
CGCGCGAGCCGTCGGCCGAGGCCATGAAGGCCGTCGTCAACTTCTCGCGCAAGACGGGCGACTTCACGTACCTGTCGCTCACGGACCTGCGCGTCATGGCGCTGTCCTACCAGCTGGAGGTCGAGGCCAACGGCGCCGACCACCTGCGCACCAGCCCTGAGCTCTCGCAGACGGTCACGCGCGCGGCCAACGGCAAGATCGTGGGCGGCTCGCAGACCAACATTCCGTGTAAGTACTTCGGCACGGCAATGGGCTGCAAGTACGGCGACGAGTGTCGCTTCACGCACGACGAGGCTGCTGTTAAGGCCGAGGAGGGCACCGAAGACGCCCCCAAGAAGAAGGTCGACATCCCGTGTCGGTTCTTCAACACCCCCGAGGGCTGCAAGTACGGCGACGACTGCTCCTTCATCCACGAGAAGACGGAGGAGGCCGAGGAGACCCCCGCGGAGGAGACGCAGGAGCCCGTGGTGGAGCAGGTCATCAGCGAGGAGATCCGCAACGCCGACGTCAAGTCGCGTATCATGGGCGGGTTCGCCGCCTCGAGCAACGCCGGCGCCGCGGAGGACGACGGCAAGAACTGGATCACCAACGACAACTTCGCCAAGTTCACCGCGTCTCCCTTCGGCGACGGCAAGGGCCTGGAGGAGATCGCGACGCGGCTGCCCGTGGCGTGCATCACCACGGATTTCTCCATGCAGAACGTGATGCTGCAGATCGGACTGCGCCTGCTGTCGACCGAGGGCATGATCATCAAGCGCGTCAAGCAGTGGATCCTGCGCTGCATCGCGTGCTTCACGACGTCCACGGAGATGGACCGCCTGTTCTGCCCCAAGTGCGGCAACAGCACCATGGAGCGCGTGTCTTACAGCCTCGACCGCGACGGCCACATGACCTTCTACACACGGGCGAACCGCCCCACCAAGCTGTCGGGCACCAAGTTCTCGCTGCCCAAGCCGAAGGGCGGCCGCAACGGCGACCTGCTGCTGCGTGAGGACCAGCTTCTGGTCGGCATCTGGGGCCAGCGTCAGCGTCAGCACAAGAAGGTTATGCAGAGCGCGTTCGGCGAGAACGTAGCACACGACCTCGGCGTCAAGGCTGAGCGACAGACAGGTATCGTGGTGGGCTACGGCCGCATGAACCCGAACGCGCAGAAGGGCCGCGAACGTCGCGGCAAGAAGAAGCGCAACTAGACTACAACCACGCGTGCGGACTGCAGCGAGTTCGTGCTAAAGGAATAGATATGACTACACTTTGACAACCATGCCGAGCGCCATGACACTCGCCTATTCCTAGACGCAGGAAGCTCCTTTTAGCGCTGAGCATCGTGCCAGACACTGCGAGTGCTATTCTGTTGCTGGACAATGCAAGGGTCCGTGGAGACTGGGTGGGGCTCGCCGGTGCGTGAAGGCGGACATCATGTGACGGTGCTGGACTGCGCAGCTACAGGAGCTCGTGTCAACTCGCCGCGTAGTCTGGAAGCATGTCGACGGATGGGAATCAAACCGAGTGAGCTGCTTCCCAAGACGGTGGTCGAGTTCCTGGAGCAAGGCGTGAACCGCAAGTATTCGTTAGTGGAGAAGGAGGCGGCGGTGCTGCGTCACGAACATTTCGAGCAGCTCCGCCAGCAGAAGCTCGAGACGATTCGAGCGGAGCGTGAAGCGATCATCAACGGATTGGGACCGGCGCCACCTTCCACGGTGTTGATTTCCGTGTCGGGGAACGCTGAATCGCCCACGGGTGTACCAAATAGTCCCGCGCTGCAGCTGCAAGTGGCCCCGGGGTTCCCTCCGCGACGCGTTCAGTCTGCGCGACCTTGGAAGCACGTGACTTCGGGCTCTGACGGAAGTCCGAGTGTCTTGGGCGACTCGACCTTGTTGCAGCTTGAAGAGCGACGGCTGGCCCGAATCAAGCTCCGCCAGCAGAAGGACATCCAGAGCGCGATTGAAATGGAGGCCAAGCTCGCCCGACTCCAAGAAGAAAAGGCCCGTCGAGCTGCGGAGGAGGCCAAACGACAAGAAGACCAGCACCGCAAGCAGCGGATACGTCGGATGCAGCTCGCAGCAGCGAAGCACGAGAAGGAGATCGCCAAGAAGCGTGACGAGGACAAGGAGGCGCTCGAGCGTAAAGCGAAGCGACGAGCTGAAGCCGAACGTGAGCGGTTATTAGCCGAAGAAGCGAAGGAGAAAGCCCAACTTCGATCTCTGGAGGCGGCACAGCGGGACCTCGAGCGCCAGCAGAATGCCGATGCGTGGAGAGCTCACACTGACGAACTATTGCGGCAACAAGAAGAGGTGGTCGCTGCAAACAGGAGAAGAATGCTCGAAAAGGAGCGACAAGTTGCGCAGAAGATGGAGAGCGCAAACAAACGGCGGCATCAAGAAGCTTTGGAGCGGCGGGAGAAGGCGAACGCTCGCATTCAGAACGTCACCTACCACAACCAATTGGCCATCGCGCGCAAGAAACAAGAGGTGACGGATAAACAAGCAGCAGCGGCCGACCGCGCGCGCGAGATCCAGAAGAAGGCGCTGAACGAGCTCAAGGAGCGCGCGGCCAAGTCGAAACAGGACGAGCAGGTTCGCCAGAAGCGACTCGAAGCGGCTCATTCGCTACGACAGAAGCACGTGAGCGAATTAATTGCAAAACGCGACCAGCTTGAGGCCAAGATGGAGGTTACGCAGCAGGAGAAGGAGAAAGCGCGGTTGTTAGCGCAGGTTGAGCACCAACTGGAGATGGCCCAAAAGGAGGAGAACGTTGCGCGTATCCAGCGCATGGAGGAATACGCCCGCGAGCAGTTAGTTCGTCGGATTTCATCGGCAGACGCCCGGTCTAGAGCAGTGAAGGAGCGGAAGCAAGCGCTGCTGCAAGCTCGACAACAAGTGTCCACTGAGGCGATGATCCGCCGCCATCGACTCGCTGAAGCTGTGGAGAAGATGCGGACGTCTTCAACTAAGTGGGACAAGATTGAGGAGACTTTGTACGGGCTCTAACTAATGGCTTCGAAGCGTAAACTCTTGTGCTACTTACTACCGACAGATCGTATGGTCCATTATTTTCTGGTTGTGTTTCGGTGTTTTCGTGCCCAGCTCGAGTAGATACGATCGTGTTCAACTTTATCCGGGTGTTGAGTCTCGTGACAATGAGAGCACTACACCTTGTTTTCTCTCCAACACTGCGAAAGAAAAGTCGTAATGCTCTCGTGAAGGAATTATTGCTGTGCCAGCCTCAGAAGAGAACGGTTATTTGACTCCCTTTCCCCCTCCCTGGCCTGCGGTGGAGTGAAGTTCAATAGTTCACCAGACTCAATTCGTGAGATGGGCGTTGTGGCAATGTTGTTAGAAGTAGCGAGTTTCGCAACAACAATCGTTGCAAGTCAAGTACTCCGGACGTTTTGAATTGCATGTATTTTCTGTAGGCACTTTTACTACGTAGTAGCGGTCATACCAATGCAAGCACGTGGTGCCGTGACGACAAGCAACAGCATTACACGTATCTTGAGGAGCGGTTTAAGATAGGATACAAAGATAAAGACACGAGGGTCACAGCTAGCTATCAGCTCGCCTTCTTTACTTCCCAGTGGGCTACAGTGTTAGCTAGCCACAAAACGATAGTACGTCTGTACCCGCAAATCCGCTCTGTACAGTGGAAAACCGCATAAACTCAGAGTAATACAGCAATATACGAATCATTATCGACGGACGACACTACTGTACCTACCACACTTCATACAGATCCTTACAGGAGCTGTGCTTTGCGATACAAGAACACTTCGACTCACTCAGCTTTTTACTGCTTCCTGGACACTGCCATCATGAAACTTTTCTCCACTTTCCTTGCCGTTTCCCTCCTGGCGGTAAACGCTGCGGGCCAGACCCCCATCGATCCCAGTTCCCACTACGAGCAAGGTGTCGCTGAAGTCTCCCTTAAATCCCCCACTCAGGCTAACCCCGGTAGTCAAAAGAAAACCCCTTCGGTCTTCAAGGGCAAGTGCACTCTCACTGGAGACTACATGAACAACACCGACGTGAGTGCATGCGACACTATCATTGTCGACTCGCTCCGGGTGCCCGCAGGCGTCACGCTGAATTTGACTCAGTTGCAAGACGGCACCAACATCAGGTTCCAGGGCACCACCACCTTTGGTAAGTCACACGTTCTCATATATTTTCTTCTTCTACACAGCTCCTAACTCTTCCTCTACTAGTTGTGGTCGGGTCCACTGATTAACCTGACAGGAAACAACCTTACTGTTACTGGTCCTGGTACGCTTGACGGCCAGGGTGCTTGGCACTGGCCCCAGGGACAGAAAGTCAAGAAGCCGGTCTTCTTCCAGCTATACGAGGCGCACCGCTCGACCCTTTCTGGGTTCAATTTGATGAACATGCCGTACCGCACGTTCGCCATCTACTACTCCAACTACACCACCATCACCGGGCTCACACTCAACTCCAGCGCCGGAGACGGAGTCGCCAAGAACACGGACGGGTTCGACTATCTCGGGAACGACCACCTCACGATCACCAAGAACCGAGTCTACAGCCAGGACGACTGCCTCGCCATGCAATCCAGCACCAACGTCCTCTTCAGCGACAACTACTGCAGCGGATCTCACGGCATTTCCGTCGGCTCTCTTGGTGGCCCGGTGCTGAATGCGTCCACCACGGTGGATGGGCTCATAGTGACGGGGAACACCATTGTGAACAGCAGCAACGGCATCCGCATCAAGACCATCATCGGACTCCAGGGGCTCGTCACGAACGCCGTCTACACCAACAACACGCTGGTCAACGTGACCAACGCCATCGTGATGCGCTCGGACTACAACAAGAGCAAGGGAGGGTATACAGGCACACCCACAAGTCTGGTAAAGATCACGCAGATCAAGATCGACGGACTCAAGGGAACGGCTACGAACCTGTACAACATCATGGCGAACCCGGATGTTGTGTCAGACTGGACGTTCACTAACATTGACGTCGCAGCTTCGAGCGTCGGTAACTGCACTGGCGAGCTGTCCAGCATTCAGTGCTAAATCTTTGGTTGGAATTTGAATCAGCAGTGGCTTTCATACTTGAAATACTAGTTGTGATGTCGTTAGCAAAGTATGTTAAGTGACAACAATGCACCTCGCTGAAAACTGAAACTGAAGTACTAGTTTGTTCAGGCCGAACTTGATATTGCAAAAACAAATCAATGTTATGCCCACCGATAAAATTCTACGTGCAATTTGGATTCGAGCCTACCGGTGGCAATGATAGCCAGAGCAGAGCACACAAACGACTCTTCTCGTTCTCTCTAAACACTGGGAGCCCCGTCGGTGCTGTTGTTGAGCCATCTATCGAAGCCGACGAGCTGAAACCTTTTCGTGACGTCTCCAAAAGATAAAAGTTCTCTTGAACCAGTTCTTGAACCACTCCTCAAAATTAGGCCACCAAACCTGGTGACTGAATTCCGGAGTGTACCCCCACCGCTCCTCCTGGGCTGCCGTTAGGCCGTTCAGTCCACGAACCTCCCTTTGAGGGAAGCATGGCGCTGCAGCGGCATTCGAATCGGCTGCGACTGCTTCCACCGCGACGATCGTAGCGACAAGAGTACCGAAGACGAGGAGGTCGAAACGCATGACGCAGGTGAAGTACGGGATTCTATTCGGCGGGTATCAGGCTTGTAACTTGTTCGCGTAAATTGAAAACTAAAGGTTTCGAAGCGCCAACCGATAGGGTAAGCCTTGGCTTGCAACTCGAGTTGGAGTTTACCGGCTTGCTTCTAATATCGAGTAATCGCGCGTGTACAGTATCCTGGTACATGTACTGAATGACGGTAGGTTATCCCTCTTGTCGGTGTACTGTACTAATGCCAGGCGATGGTCCAGACAAATTGCACGTGGCGACAGCTTGTTCAGCATTTTTGCAGAATCCCATGTAGGAGGAACGACGTCATTATCAGTCAAGAAGTACAAATTGGTGCCGTAAGTGAGCACAAGTTGCAACAAGGCATGTCTAAACTGCACGATGAAGTAATAAAACCAGCGTTTCGAGAGAACTGGTGCAGTAGCTGCTCGACCGGCTCTGATGATGTGTCGCCAGGTTTACGAGTCAGGATTGCGGAAATGCGGGATTACGGGGGCTGTTGTGCTTGTCGATGCAGGTAACAAGATTATGTGCCTATTGAATGGCTGTGGCTTCAAGCAATACTGTAGCAGAGAGCTGGTGTATATGCAAGTATTACGAGTTGACTTATTACGATAGGGTTAATACACGATGTAAGCTTAAGTCTACAATTCGTAAACTGCAGTATGCGCTATAGCGTAAAACCAGACCAGCATCTCGGTTTTTTTTATTGTTTTATTTCATGCCCTACTGGAAGTTTGTATCGTGGTATCTGAAAAGGATTGGAATTGATTTCCATGCCAGGCAAAATCCTAATAGATCATGCTCTTCCATCCGGTACTCTTTTCACTACAACCGATGCACTCGAGCTCAAGTTTCAACAAGACGCCTAAACTACATGTCATTTCGTGCTAAATCAATAGGAGAGCACTGCATGCACGTCAAGAGGATTCGGCTAGAAAGACCCTTAGCCTGAGCGATAACGTAAAACCCGATGACCAGAACATGCCGGACTAAGGTCATGTTGAAGCTGTCGTGACCCGCCGCGCAATGACTATCAGGAAAAATAAAATTAAAAACAGCAGCTCACAGGACCGAACTCGCTGCATGTTTGACAGTTGCGACGCTGAATACAATTTTGTCGGCCATATCCTGGAATTTTGTGTGAAAGATGCTTGTATTCCACAAACTGGGTCAAGAACACGCTCTTCTTCTGGAACAAGGATTCCTCTCGTCGTCTCCGCTAGACGTCAGGCAGCACGAGTGCTGTCGAAATCAGACCTACAGGGGTTCAGTATCTATTCGCAGCATTATCACTCAACGCATGCTGCAGGGGAGCATTCAAGTGAATCAATGGATACGGTTAAAAAGTGAGCCTCGTTGTCATTTAAGAACAATGGGGGGTTCCTTCTATCGCTTCGGGCGCAACGAGCTGGCTGTGTTAATATCAAATCATGTGAGTAGAGTTTTTGTAGCACAAACGATTATTCGACATGTGAAGGAAAAGGGTAAACGACAAAACTCGGGTTGTGCAGTGTAACCGCTGGCCCTCAGTTTCCGATTTACGCGACCGTGTTACAAGCGTGAGTAAGACCCGCCGGGAGAGCGATACTAAGCACTGTACTTCACTGCTTCATGCGCTTCGACCTCCTCGTCTTCGGTACTCTTGTCGCTACGATCGTCGCGCTGGAAGCAGCCGCAGCCGATTTGAACACGCCAGCCTTCCCACAAAGGGAAGTTCGTCGACTGTACGGCCTAACAACAGACCAGGAGGAGTGGTGGGTGGAATACAGTCACCAGGAATGGTGGCCTACATTCAAGGAGTGGTTCAAGAATTGGCTCAAGAGAACTTTTATCTTCTGGAGGCGTCACGAAAAGGACTCAACGCGTCATCTCCGATCGATGGCGGAGACAGCACCACGGACCGCTGTTTGATAGAACGGCACCAGCATGCAAGTTGCACGTACGAATGAATGCGAGGACAGGCGAGTGCGTTAGTAACCGCGATGCAAGCTATACCGTTTGAGGTGGGGGTATTCACAACGGATGCTGCAGCTTCTCGGTCTCTACATGTAGACGAACCCGGAGGCTGGTAAAATGCACTTTAACCTGCAAGGACAAGTAAAAAGGCGCCGCAAACTCGATCTTCCACAAGACAGATTGATCATGAATGAAAACAGCAGTAGCGAAAGCGAGTACAGGATGACCATTTAGCCTAGAACGACCCTAAAGTTCCCAGCTAAACGTAATAGAGGACGCGTGAGCCGAGTTTGGAGAAGTAGCGCTCATCCTCAAAAATGTGCTCACACACAGATGATACGTACACCAGGCGTCCTACGCCGAGAAGACAACACGTTAAATCATCGCTTTACGTTCGTAGCCCAGTTTTTTTTGGCGTCGCACAAAACCTCACGACACGATAATGAACAGAACTGCGAAATTGTGCTAGTCAATTTCAATAATATCTGGATTGGCTGTCTTTTGGGTCTGCTCCGACTCTGACGTAGCTTGAGGCACCGCTGTGACCGGAAAGCTCTGATTTCCACCCCTGTCATCGTTGTCGCTGGCTTCGCTGTCAGATACGGTTAGATCCACCACAGTGGAAGCTCCTCCGGCAGAGGCTCCATGCAATTCTCCCGAAGTTCCGCTTCCGCTCATGGCATCGAACGGCCGGGTCGGTTGTGTTTGAAACAGCGCTTGGATGTCACCCACGAGGAAGTATCCGTCCTCGTCTCCGTCTGCAGAGAAAATCACTGGAGCCGATGATGGAAAACCAAACATCGGCCATGCTGGCTCTGCGCTGCTATCGCCTCCTTTCTCGACCTTCCGCTTCTTGTTGCCGCCGCTGCTAGCCTCATTTTGCGGTGGCACCTTCTTCCCTGTACGCGGAGGCTTCGATTCGCGGGCTGGTGCTTTGGGTTGGTCAGCCTCTGCGTCCTCTTTGATGGTTGGGAAGAACTGTTTGACGCTGGGCGCTGCCTTCGTCTCCTTGTGTTTTCTTTTCTGCTTCTGCTCTCGTGCCAGCTCCCGCTCCTTCTTTTTTGCTTGTTTGGCTGTGAACTCTGCGGGTTCTTTGATTTTAGTGTAGCTCCCACCACAACTGCGTTCGTGGTCGGCCCACCAGCGATCAGTCGGACCAGGAGCCCGGTTCATTGACCGCTTCACCAGACCAAAGTACGGCGGCTTGCTGCGGCATGATCCCTTCAATACACAAAAACACACTCAGTGAACGTCAGTAGACAGTAAACAGACTGACAAAAATATCTGAACCCACATTGCACTGCCACACGTGCTGGCGATACGAATCCACTTCGTCGTGGAACGTGTGGAAGACAGTGATCTGTGTCTTTGCCGCTTGGTTGATCCGATTCATGTGCGCCTGAAACAACGGCCCGTGGTCTTCATGATCACGCACCGGCGTCGCGACGAACACGTACGCGTGGATCATCTCGTGCTGGTCGAACAGCGAAGCACATAAGCAAGAATGTAGTTTGGTACCAACCACACGTTTCTCATCCTACCAGCAGCGTATTGACCATGTCACTGCGTGGACGAAGCTTTAGCAGCGGCTCACTAAGTAAAAAGGGTTAACAGACAGACCCGCGCGTCCGGTTAATCGACTGCAAAACTCGAATTCATAGACCCAATATCTTTAATCTTACCTCAATCGAATGGAGCAGAACCCACTTCGAGGCTGAAAGCTGCACAGACCAGCACTGCAAAACAACAAAACGAGAAGGTTAGTATTGGAAGTATGCAGCAAGTACTTAGCACCCTAATTTCTGCTCGATGTTGAGCCGCACCAGAGCGTCATGCGCTTGCTCCACTTGACTTCGCACCCTGCGAGGCGCCCTTCGAAGAACATGCGGTTGTATTCCTATGGAATAAACCACAGAAAATGTTATACATCTCTGTGATTTTTTAACCATCGCACTATGGTCTGTACCTGGAAGAGCGAGTGCAGGTCTGGGTTCGGGTCTGGCAATGGTCGTGACACGTAAAATGGTCAGGAAAGCAGCATTTTTAGTGGAAAAAAGGCGGTGAAACAGGTTTCAGGATAGCGCTTACCGAGGTGTTCATTCTCCGGTGCTAGCAGGTCGCACTGCTGCGTGGACAAGGTGTCGCCGCGCGCCGTCGCGGCGGCGTGGGCCATCATGGACGTGTTAGCCATTTCGACGAAGTCAGCGAGGAATTGGCCAATCAAAAAGACTGGCTGTTCGCGAACTTAACGAAGCATTGGTTGGTAAGTTCGCCTCTTGCAGGTGACCACTCTGATTGGCTGTCATTTAGCGACACCCTAAAGCACTTACAGTCATTAATTACGGCGTAAAATTCGTGCGTTAAATTGGTAAAATCTCTAAACTAACTGGGCAAGTTACTTTTGTAGCAAAAAAGCTGGTGCTTTGATTTCTACAGCACTCAGGAAACTTGCAACAGACATCTGCGGGCTTCTGTCCTAGGGTTGCTGCGCGTTCCAGAATATCACGGATATAGCAAAAACGTAATTGCCCTGCTAGGCATCAGCAGAACCAAGGTCGCAGTGTACAGAGGAGCGAGTAATTGAAACGATAAAACAAACGTGTTTGTCTATTGAACTCTAGACACGAAAAGCGAATGTGAAGTATAAGTCTTCGAAGTACTCTCAGGCGGTGAAGTCCACAAGCTGTATCTCGAGTTTGTCACAACCTACGCAGCAGTAGCCACCGTATTCCCTTTGTTGAAGTACTTTTTGTAGGCCATCCACCGCATGTACTTGGGGTGTTTGAGCCGCTCGCTCATGCTCAACCCCTTGAAATACTTCAGATACTTCTGGCAAACGGCCCCAGGCTGTCTTCCCAGTTTCTTCCAGATCCAGAACCGTACGGCCCCTCTCTCCTCGTCTTCGCGTTCGTCTCCGTCCTGGTACATTTCCTTGTATCGGAGGTGGCGCTCGCCCACGCTGTTCTCCCCCGCCAATCGAGTCGTATCGAACGAAACCCCAGTCGCGTCCGCAGCGACAACGTTGGCGAGTGCAAGAAGAAAAAATGCCGTCGCGAGCACAGTGTAGAACCGCATGATAAATCTCGGGATTGCGCTCTACCGAGATGGTTTAGAAGTGACGTCGATTCAACGAGGTGTGGGACTGGTTTATAGCCAAAGAAACCTGTATTACGGGACGGAATGACATCGATTGTGCTTTAATCACATGAACCAGCTGGACAAGCGAAAAGCCGAGAAGACGGCCATGTTATCTCAACGGGTCAACTCGACGGCAGTCCGTATCAGGATATGCGCTTCATGAAACATTAAAAAAGAAATTGGTTATCATGGTTTATCGCATCGGTGTCTATCGGATCTGTTTCTCAATGACGAGCGCTTTCATCTCCGACAGGTACAGCGGGTTCACGCCCGCTTCAACGAGCTCGCCTACCTCCTCCATGCGAATTCGCTCCAGCTTCTCCAGCTCGCGTGCGAACTCCTCCTTCAACGCTTGGCCCTCCTCTTGCTTCTTGACGAACGCGAGCTTCTTCAGACGCTCCTTCTCTTCAATCTGCGACTGCAGTACACGACGGTGCGCCATACTGGCCAGCTTGCGTTTCTCGTCCTCCGTCTTGACGCGCGCCTTGTCCGACTCGACCTGCACCATGATCGACTCGTACTCGCGCTGCTGGAGCGTTGCCTCCTTCACGCGAGCACGTTCACGATGCAGAGCCTGAGCGTTGCGAGCGCGCCGCAATTCGTCCATCTCCTCCTTCTGCTTCCTCGCCAAAGCCAAGTCGGCTTCACGTGCCTGTCGCTCACGAGCTTCTGCAGCGCGTTTGGCTCGCAGTTCATCCAGCTCGGCCTTCTCGTTCGCCATCTTCTCCTGCATGGAGCGTAGCTTGGCACAACGCAGCTCCGCTTCGTGACGCCGCTGAGCCTCTTCTTCTTCACGTCGCCGCAGATCTTCGGCCTTCTTCTGCTGGTAAGCTAGTACCTGGTCCTCCTCTTCCTTGATCTTGCGCTGCACCTCCTGCTTCCTCAACAAGTTGTCCTCGTTGAACTTCTTGATCTCCTCCATCGAGCGTTGCGCGCGCAGAGCCTTGGCCTTCTCTTTCTCCGCGGCCTCCTCTTGCTGACGCTGGATCTTGGCCAGCATCTCCTGCGCTTCCTGGGCGATCCTCTCGCTCTCCTTTTGACGCTGGCGACGACGGTCGTCGATCTGGTCTTCCAGCACCTTGCGATCTGCGTACCGCTTCTGCTTCTTGACTTCATCACGATGTTCTTGTCGCTTGAGGCTTTCGAGCCGCTCGATCTCCATCAAGGTGTTCATCTTGTCGTCGTACACGTGATGCTCCTCTTCCAGCTCCTTCTTCACCTTGAGCTGCTGGTCACGAATGGTGAAGGCTTGGGCGCGAGTGCCGAGCGTCTTCATCAGCTTGACACTGTCGTGCATCTGGTCTTTCAGTACGCGCGCGCGGCGCAGGATCTCGTGCTTTTCAGCGGAGAAAATCTGTTCAATCTCGCTCTTCGGAGCTCGTTGCGCTGCTTCCTCGCTGAGCTTCATCATGTGCTCTTTGCGAGCCTTGGACGTTAGGCGCTGATACTCCTGGTCGGCCTCTCGTTTGGCCTCCAGCGCCTCGATATCCGCTGGGGTCAAGATTTTCGTCTCGGCCCTGATGCGCTCAAGCTCGTCTTCAGGCACTACGACGAGCTGGGCCTTGGTCACAGCTCGCTTCCCTGCTCGTCTTCCGACCTGGCTTCCAAAAGTCGACTTTGCCTCGTGCCCACCGCCTTCTTGGTTGGACGAAGCGCCTGAATGCGTTCCAACAATGTCCCTGTTGTCAAATTTACAGACACGATCAGTACTTGCGAGATAGGCACAACGCTAAGCAAGTGAAGCTACCTTCCAGCTTGGAGCGTGCGTTCATTCTTGCGGCTCTTGAGTAGCTGGTTCTTCTCGCCGAAGAGCGTGTCATCCACCTGCGGCGTGTGTGCAACACGACGGTAGCGCCGAGACCCGCCGCCACCATGGATCAGGTTGTTGGACGAGTCCCGACTCGACGCCGAGTGCGTTCGCGCGCTCAAGCTCATGGCTGGCTGGCTGGCTGCTGGGTCTTGTAGCTGGGGGTGTCTATCAATGGCTATCAATCCCCAATTCAATTCTTCCGCAATGATGCACGTGCCAGCAGCGGTGACAAGTAAAAATACCATCAGCACCTTTGAAAGCCTTGCCCATTGATGGGGTTTCGTAGCTGAGCTCCGCTAAAAGTAGCTTTGACAGTTGAAGCTGACCTGGGAACAATGACACACCGAAATAAACACTGCAACAACACTGCAAATCCCCGCATAACATACCTCATCAGCCTCGCTTGAAGAACCTCCAGCATATCCTGGCCAGCCAGACAGCAGCACACACCAACTCCAACACCGCGTTTCTTCACGACAATCAACTCCGTTTAAAGCAAGCAAGCGGACGGCTCCAAGAGCAGGTCCCTGCGCTACACTACCAAGGTTGCATCCCGTCTCATGTCCCACACAGCGCGGACCTAGAGCGCCGACAGCTTGATGGCCTGCTGCAGCGTGAAGGTCTGTCCGGCCGGCAGCTTCTGCTGATCGCTGACGCGTCCGGGCTCGACGCAGAGCATGGTCGGGTACTCGTCGTCCGCGAAGTCGCTCATGCCCTTGCTCTTCTCGATCCAGGGGTTCCACACCACGACGTCGCTGGGCTGCGGGACCTGCGAGGCGCCGCTCTTGATGAAGGCCTCCTTCTCCACGGTCACCACCTGCTCCTTGCCGTCCGCGCGCTTCATGCGGACGACAACGGGCGACGGCGCGTTGGCGTAGACGCTGTCCGTCTCCTGGGCGAAGCCCAGCACGTCCCGCGTCTC
>JAIKVE010001142.1:0-13448 GCA_024679115.1 Phytophthora pistaciae
TGCGTCGGCTGCATCTCGACGCCGACGCCCAAGGATTGTCCGCTGGACACGCTGCTGGCGGTGCGGGAGCAGTTTCTGTCGCTGCTGGACGCCGAGCACTGCGTGCTGAGCTTTGAGATTCTACCGGCGGCGACCACCGCGGGGTCCTGCTCGGTCATTGAGTTCGACGGTCGACGCGTCCGACAGGTCGCGGAGAAGACGGCGAGGACGTCGGGGTCTACAGCTGCAAGACGACAGGCGAGGGGAACAGCCCACCACCCGACGTTCTACTCTACTGCTAGTGCTTGTGTCAACGCACAGGTAGAAGCCCCTACCGGATGCAAACTCTTGCAGGTACATACATGACTGCAGTGTATCAGACTGTTCTGTTGATTGGGGCTAACGGTGGGTTGGATTTGATTTGTTGATGACTCAGTCGTATCTGTGCTTGCCCCTTGTGGACTGTGGTGACCGGGTACGAGCAGTTGTCGAAATATTTAACTCACGTCACGACGTAAAAGACGTCGCCGCGTGGCTCGGAGACTGCGAGTCGGACAGTTCGTTGGCGTTCAGGTCGTTCAAGTCGACGAGCGAACCGCTCCGAGTGTTTTGCGGCTTCGTTGGAGCGTTGTTGCGAGCTACAGCGCCCATTGAAGCGTTCGTGGACAACCTCAATGGCAGTAGTGACGGCACTGTGGACCCCATTTCGAGTATATTTCGTCGCACGTTCGACGGGGTCAGTGGACAAGAGGAGGTTCCGTTGCTGCTTGACTTCCTGCAACGAGCGCTGGGCGTTGAAGGGTGGACCGTGTACGCGTACGATCGCAAGGCAGACACGCTGTGGGCTCGACTAGCTAGTGATCGATCCAGGACGAAAGTGTCGACGGTACTGATGGGCCAAGGAGTCATCGGCCGCGCTGCGTCAACTGCTGAGCCTCTGTTCGATGGCGACGTGCTGTGCGTACCGATGTTTGACCAGTGCAAGGACCACCAAGTCAACCGTGTTGTGGTCTTCTACGGGACGCAAAAGGTCAAGCGTAAAGCTCGCGGAGCCTTCCGCCAGAGCGACGTGGAGTTGTGTACGGTGGTGTGTCGTCACGTGGGGAGTTCCTTGCAGCGTTTAGCGCTGGAAGATGCTGCGAACAAGGCGCAAGACAAAGCTCAAGCGTTACTGGAGCTATCAGACCTGCTGTTCCGTGAGCTTGAAGACTCGCCTAAGCCGACGGCGCTACTGCTTAAGACTGCGCGCACGATCGTCCAGAAGACGTGGTTTCGTATCGCTGAATGCAACGTGTATCTGAGGGATCCGCTCACGCGTGAGCTGTACTCCCCGGGTAACGCGACACAGGGCGTGTACCGAGTCCCGCTGCCATCGGGCAGTTCAAGTGTGGCTGCAGCAGCGCGTAGTGGCAATGTGGTTAATTTACGGGGTGTAAGTGCGGCGTCGTTGTCTCGAGAGAAGCACTCGAAGCCTATTCTCGCTGTTCCTGTGAAGGATCCTTCGACAGGTGTGGTGCTCGCCGTGCTGGAGCTCATGGACAAGCAGTCGAGCTCTCCGAAAGACACTCAACCTACTGCTGCTATGGACAAAATGTACTTCGATCGACACGATGAGGATCTCGCGAAAGGAATCGCTCGCCAAGTTGCCTCTGCGTTGCGAAACACCCAGCGACTTGATGCAGCTCGCACGGCCCAGCGGAAGAGCGCCGCTCTGCTCTCACTGCGTCTCCCTGCTGCTACAGGGACGATGCCCGGTGAGCAAGCTGGAGCTGTGTTCTCTTTCGTCGAGGCTGCAGCGTGTAAAGCTCTGCGTGCGTCTCACGGCGCACTGTTCCTTGTGGATGCTCCGAGCCGCTCGTTGTACGCGCGCGTGGGCGCTAACTGGCGAGGGTATGGCCTTCCCATCGGCCAGAAGCTGCAAGGTCGCGTTGCTGCCACTGGAGCTGCCGTGCGTCTGGTTCGTGAGGCGCGTATTCATCCAGAGTTCGACAGTGAATACGATCGGCTGATGGGGATGCAGACGTCGAGTCTGCTGTGTGTGCCGATCAAGGCTCAGCCCTCGCTGTCAGCATCGTCCTCTACAGCTCCGTTTGCGTCTTCAGGAGCGTCTGGAAGATCGGGACGTCGGTGTAGTAGCAGCTTCAGTACGAGCAGCAGCACGGACGACGACATCGACGATCGACCGGTTATCGGAGTGTTCTACGCCGTCAACAAGGTCAACGCGCACGGCGAGACGGAGGGCTTCGATGCTGAAGACGAACAAGTATTACGCGCCATCTGCGTCGAGCTCGCAGCGTTGGTTGAACGCCGCGCGTGGGAGCTCGTGTTCGAGACTCCGTCCTACGAAGACAGCGACAGCAGTGACAGTGAAACCGAGAGCCACGTGACGCGGACGTTCCTGTCGCAGTACACCAACTCGTCTCCAATCCGTCGTCGTCGTCGCCCTCGATCTCGTCTCCCCTCGGTCGTAAGCGACTTGGACCATGTTGCTGCTGTTGTCTCTGCTACTTCGTACCACGAAGGGTGTTTCCTGGGCAGCAGTGGCGGGTCTGGCATCATGACTTCTCTTCCTGGCAGCATTGGACTCGCTACTGGCCAGGGAACGCAGAGTCCCGTGCTGCAATGGGATCTCGATCCGTGGCAGTTCTCCCCGGCGCAGCTCGTTGATCTCGCTGTGGATATGTTCGAGCTGCACGACCTCATGGACGGCTTCGCTCTCCCCGAGGCCACCCTGCGGCGCTTCCTGCACAGTGTGCAGGCCCAATACCTCGACGTACCGTATCACAACACGTACCATGCGTTCGCCACGCTGCACATGACGTTCCTCATGCTCACGGCGCAGAGTAAGAAGCTGGCGCCGTCGCTGATCCCCGCGTCGACGGCGCTCGGAGTGGGGCCGACTACGAAAGCTCAAGCCATTGAACGGGTCAGGCAAAAACGTTGTGGCGAGCTGATCCTCGCTCCACGCGAGCGACTCGCAGTGTTCGTAGCAGCTTTCTGCCACGACATGGGCCACGACGCTCGTACCAACGACTTCCACGTAAGATCCAGCTCGCGTCTTGCTCGGCGGTATAACGATCACTCGGTACTCGAGAACATGCACGCAGCTGCGTGTTTCGAGACGATGCGAAAGCCCGGCAACGATGTACTGGCAGGGCTTGAAGACGGCTCGAGTGATACGGCTGGCAGTCGTCGAGCCGTCCGCAAGCGCATTATTCGAGCGATCTTGGCCACGGACATGCACCGCCACGCGAGTATCGTTGCTAAGCTCCATGAAGCGCAGATCCGAGGCAGTCGTACTGATGATGAATGTCTGCGTGAGTTGCTGGCGGACGCGGTGGTGCACTCCGCGGACATCTCGGGACCGACTCAAACGTGTGAGCAACACTTTCGCTGGACCACGAGGCTTCTCGAGGAGTTCAACGAGCAGCACGCGGAGGAGGTGGAGCTGGGCATCACAGCCACGGCTTTCATGGCTGATCGACCAGACTCGGCCGAGTTCGCGCGCGTCAACTTGGCGTTTGTAGACTCGTGCGCGTTCCCATTGTGGCGTGCAATGAGCGGGATGTTGGCAGGGTTGGAAGGCTGTCTGGCCAATGTGGAGCGGAACCGGGATATGTGGGCGACGCGGCTCGAAGACGCGACGAAGCTAGAAGCCGAAATGCGAGCCGTGAAGCAGAAGCAGACGATCCCTACTGCCACATCTAGAGGTTCCCCCAGTCCCGAGAAGTTGACAATCAAGAAGAAGATGATCAGCTCGCAGCAGTCTACGGACGTTGCCCAACGGAAGGCGAAGGTCCAAGCTGACGAGCAGAGCGAAAAGCCCAAAGAGAAGTTTGTCACCCCCACGAAATCAGTCAAGAAGGCTCCCAACTCCATGCAGCCCACGGATATCCTCCGACACCAGACAATACCCGAAGCGGAGGAGTCGGCCAAGAAGGTGTACTCGGCGTTTACCACGCCCACGAAAGCGTCGAACCCGAAGAGAACAAGTAGTCCCCAGAAGAAGACAGAAGGCGCCACACAGCCCATGGACATCCCTCGCCAACTGGCAAAGAGAAAGCTTCAACTGCATTAGGGCGAGGGAGTCGGGCGCGCGTAGCTATCTATTTGGTTGTATCATAAAAGCAAACATCAGTTTTGACGGAAATGCTAAGGAGTTTTTTTGTCTTACAAAAGTGTGTGATGCAGGTGTGGTGTAGGTCCTGGCTAGTGGTTTAGCAGCCCCAGTTTCCGGATTGTCTGGTATTGCTCTGGTGAAATATGTTGTTTAGACTCGACATCCTGGTGCAATATCGTAAAAATTGAGGACTCACCGGGGATCTCCATGAGTGCTTGCATCGCAAAACCAGCTTCGGGGTTCCTCATGTTGCGCTTGAGCACTTTGTTGTACTCGACGAACTGGAAGTTGTCAAAGCGACGAGCCGGGAGCTGGTCATCGAACTCCTCCATCATCTCCCAGGGACCGTCGCCCACGCCCACCATGATGATAGCTACATATACAGAGAAATCAACCTGACGTGAGTCACTCAATCGCATGATTAATGGGTAAGTCGACTCACAGATCGGGTACTTGGATGCCTCGACGATGGCATTCCGGGTGGCTGTAGGCTCATTCACTTGTCCATCAGCGATGATCACCAGAATGTGGTAGCCAGGATCCTCCTTCACAGCTTTGATCGCCTCCTGAATCACCGGAGCGAAGCTCGTGGGGCCGTAGAGTTTCAGCTGGGGCGTGATCTCGTTGTATCGCTTGAGCACTTCGTCAAAACCTTGGCACCCGCGGCCTTTAGAGAATGAAAAGCAGCGCTGGGCCAGCGTCGTGGAGTCGCCAAAGCCGAACGCTGGAATGATGTTGTCATCGTCGAAGGCTTCGAGAGTGCGGCCGATAGCGCTGATCACGCTCTGAAAATGCACACGAAAGACACATTAATGCAGAACGCCGTTGCTAATGAAAGAATGGTTTCCCTACCTGGTACGGGTTTTGAGTCGCCCCAGTCGGGTCGATATAGTGCAGACAGCGTCCTCCAAAGCTGCTCTTTCCAGTCCACTACAATTCCAATCGAGCAGCCACATTAGTGACAGATATTCTCCGGTTCCTTCCTCCTCCTCCTTCTTACCGTGTTGGACTCGGTAAAGTCAATCTGTGAAGCAAAACGGAGTAGAATAAGCCAACGCCATGCAATAAAGCAGCAGAATGCACAGCAACGCACCCCCAAAATCAAGTTGGATGACTCCAAGCCTGCCTTCCTGTTACGATTGCAAGGCTAGATTACAACCCATTCATTCATCAACCCACGCTCCCAGCACTTACCTGAGGTCGCTCTGCACTTCTTCTGCTCCTCGTTCAGCCACCGCCAATGCGTCAATCAGAGGGGGGGGGGGTCTCCTTAGTTCAATAAAGAGGTTTGAACGCACCGATGGTCTCGTATCGGTCTGGAATGGGCTGGAACCCAGCCTTCTTCTGGTGCTGCTGCCCTGCCGCGGGCACTTCGGTACTCGACGCGCACCCCATGACGAGAATTTCGTAAAATGACCCGTCGCTCTGAACGGATTTTTAGTTCAGGGCGACAAAGGATAGTGGACACTTCACTGCAACGTTGATGGATTTAACGCGTACGTTGGTGTCATTCGACTACGAATTTACTAAACTCGAATGCAAAGTTGTAGGGTGGGTTGGTACGAGGCCGACTTAGCAGTGGCCGCCCGGCACCTCCGGCTCCAACGTCACTTCCGGCTCCGTGGTCTGCGTCGCCGTCGAGCTCGTGGAGTTGGTGGTCGAGTTGCTGGTCTGGGGCCACGTGGTGATGGCCGACCCGTTGGCGAAGATGGTGAAGCCGTCGGTGGGCACGGCCTCAGCCGTGCTGATGTCGTTGGCGAACCAGAGGAAGCGGAAGGACTCGCGCGTGGCGATCACGCGGGAGCCTCCGAACGTGACGTTGTTGGCCGCGAGCGACCAGCTCGGGATCTGGGACTCGTCGAGGCGCGGCCCGGCGTGGCCCTCGTAGTTGCCGCCCGAGCCCGTGGTGATGTAGTAGACGCCGTTGGTGGCGTCCTCCTTGTTCTTGTAGATCTTGGCCGTGCGCTCGTACGCGTGCACGTGGCCCGTGAGCACGACGTCCACCTTGTTGGACGAGAAGACGCCCTCCAGCTTGGCCATCAAGCCGCAGCCGGGCTCCGAGTACACGGTGCCCGAGTAGTAGGTGCCGTTCCAGCAGTTCTCGACGTCGGCCGCGTCGATCTCGAAGATCGTGGACGAGCACTGGCACTGGTGGTTGCTCCACGTGTTGTAGAACGGGTTGTGCTTGACCACGATGACCCAGGGGGTGACGCTGCGGTCCACTTCGGCCAGGTCCTGCTTGACCCACTCGAGCTGCGCGTTGCGGTCGGCCAGCCACTTGTCCGTGCCCACGACGGTCGTGTCGGTGCCGTTCGAGCCCGTGTAGTCGTCCAGGAAGACGCAGTGGATCAGGCCGATGTCCATCGAGAACCAGGTGTGCAAGGCCTTCTTGGCCTCCTCAGTGATAGGCGAGTAGAGGCGGTTGGTGTAGGCCAGGTAGTTCTCGGCCTCCAGCTCCATGTCCTCCGGGTACGGCGGCAGGTTCAAGTGGCCCGACGACGTGATGGTCTCGTGGTTGCCGTTGATGCCCGTGAGCGGGTAGACGGACGTCAAGTTCTGCTGCTCCCTGAACCAGTTGTCCCATTGCAGGTGCTGTCCGTTGGCGTACGCGTAGTCGCCGGCCACCACGAGGGCCTGGGTGTGCTTGCCCTCGAACGTCTTGGCCTGCTCGGCCAGCGTCGTCTCGGACGAGGTCGTGTCGCCAGGGTCTCCGATAACGCCAAGGATGGTCTCCTCCTTGTCTGAGCCAGGGTGCAGCAGCGACACGAACGAGCCGGTGAAGTCCGAGTCGCCGATAGTGTACGTGTACTTGGTGGTCTCGGCCAGGTCGCACAGCAGCGCCGTGTGCAGGTAGGGAGACGCGTACGTGTAGTTGTACTCGGGCTCGGACACCGAGTAGTTGACGAAGGTGCTGTCCGCATTGACAGTGGAGGCGCCGTCGGCCGAAGCGGAGACAGGGTACGACTTGGCGTCGTCGGTGGCGAAGGACACGGCGATGCCGTTGGCGCAGTTGGCCGCGGAGCTCGAGATGCCCAGGTGGACCTGGCTCACCTCGGCGGAGACCGAGTGGACGGCGACGGCCGCGACTGCAGCAGCGAGGGAGACGATGACCTTGACCATTGCGGGGAAGATTGAGGAATGAGAGCGGCTGGAGAGCCCTTCCCATTGTCTTGCGGCCGGCATTGGCGTTGATAGAGGCAGATCCGCCCATCTGGTTCGCTTGCCGAGCGTAGCAACCTTGAGCGAGAGAGCTGGACCGCCGGGATCCCCCGCTTGGAGGTTGAGACGGTCCCATCGTTGCTGAGAGCGGTCAAATCGAATCTCGCTCTAGGAAGAATGGAAGTCATGAAGAATGCAGCTCGGAGTCGAGCGGCGCCACTGTATTGGGTCGTGAGAGAGACGAAGCAGAGCCCCGTGCCGTAGTCTCAGATGCAGGAAATATGCCGCCCGAATCTATGCGGGATCGTGAAGGCGGTGTGTAACTTTTGCATGGTGACAGCGCATTGTGCCGAGATTCCTTTACTTCGGTTCATGCTTTGCCTTCCCGCTACACAATTTTCAGCTTAGCCCAACCGAACATTTTCATTTTCGTCACGAAAGGCTCAGATTGATTTTAATCTTTTGACCAAACATGCAGTTCAAGCGCGCGGGGGCAGTGCTTGAAGTCTGCGAGGACGAACGCGTCCAGAGACGGAGATGACACGGCCGAATCTCGATGCCAGCGACGTGAAGAGCTGTTTGTTGACAGGATAGCTCCAGGCTGGAGCCTCCAGCATACCGCGTCAGCGGCGAAGACAGGGCCATGGGGACCTCGGCGAGGTCGCTTTGATCTTCAACGGAGATTCGTTTGCGCGATTTGACACGGAGGCGGGTGCAATCACCACTGTGGGGGTGTTGACGCGGTCAAGCCTTCATTCCACCGCCTTGAGGTCCAGCGACTGTGAGTCAAAGACCTTGACTCACAGCCACACCGGTGGAATCTGCTGGCCTTGAACTGCGATGTACATGTACTTGTAGGCTACAAAAGTACATGCACAAGTTGCAGTAACCTCGCACTAAAAAAAAGTACCAAGTAACGGACAACGAAAACCTTTTGGCTTATCGTGCCACGGTCAGCTCAAGCCTGAGTTGTTAGTGTCATGTAAGCCTAGGACATGTCCATCCGTCGTGAACGTGACCGTTTGATCTATACAGCGAGTCTACAGTACATGTACCGCGATCGAAGCGAAGTAATTCACTTCGATAAGTTGGCTTCGGTCGACAGAAGGAAATTATACTCGCTAACTTTATCGTCACTATTTCGAGTGTTATGTACCCATTTATGTAGGTACATGTTCTGTACCCACTTGGTTGGGTACAGAATTGCCGCCGTCTTTGCCAACTGCAACCCAGTAGTCAGCAACTTTCTTCGCGCAAGTGTAGTCTCCCATGGGCTGTGCATCCAGCAGCCAGGAGGCGCCCACGCTGTCCTCGATCCCTGTGGCCTCGCAGCCCAAGCGCTCGAGCTTCCGTCCCATCCCGGACCGCTACGAGACGCTGGGTCGGTGACTACAGTAGACGTGCAGCAGTACGATTCCATCATAAAGCACGTTGCTCACTCTGTCCTTTGTGTTGCAGCTGAAGTGCAGCAAGATCTGCGGTCCGTGCTCGAATTGGAGTGGCTTTATGGCACTGCAACATATTAAAACAAACATTTTGTCGTGTATTTATCAAGATCTGCAGCAAGGCTGGGCTGGAATCGTCGGACCTCGTTCTTGGGGTCAGTTCTTGCGATTCGTTTCTTTTTCTCTTGATATCAAGGAGAAATCATTATTAACACTAACTATACGCTCGTCGCTGTTGTGTGCAGATTGACTTTACCAAGTCCAACCAGGTAAATCCTTTGTGCTACCATACTCGACTTTTTTTTTTACGTTTTTGCACGAGGCTGATATTTGCATTTTGTTTTACATTATTGTAGTGGACCGGAGAGAAGAGTCTTGGCGGCAGATGCTTGCATGAGATCGATCCCAGCGGCGTCTTTATGAACCCATACCAGGTACGTAGTGGGCCATCCTCATGCCCTAACTGTTTCTTACCTTTCTTACTTCATTTATTTACTGTTCTAGAGCGTCATCTCCGTGATTGGCCGCGTGTTGGAAGCTTTTGACGATGACAACATCATCCCAGCGTTTGGGTTTGGGGATTTGACGACTAAAGGTGATAAATGCTTCCCGTTCACTTCTGGACGTGGCTGCCACGGCTTTGAAGAAGTCCTGCGTCGCTACAATGAAATCACGCCGTCACTGAAGCTATCCGGGCCGACCAACTTCGCGCCGGTGATCAAGGAAACGATCAGAGCTGTTCAGCAGAATGGCGGCTACCACATCTTGGTGATTATCGCTGATGGCCAAGTGACCAACGAGGAGGCCACACGCGAGGCGATCGTTGAGGCCTCGAACTGGCCCATTTGTAAGCGCTCTCCTGAGGTTGCTGCTTTGATTGGAATTAGTCACTAATGGTTGTGCGGTTTCGCCTTGTAGCCATTATTATGGTCGGCGTTGGCGACGGACCCTGGGATATGATGGAGGAGTTCGATGACAAGCTACCGGCCCGCCGCTTTGACAACTTTCAGTTTGTCGAGTACAACGCCGTGACGCAGGTCAACAAGAAGAACCCTGAGGCAGGTTTTGCCATCATGGCACTGATGGAGATCCCAGGTAAGGACCTCCTTACTAGTTTGCAGTCGCTCTGGCGAGGTGCATCAACAAATATTCACGTTTTTTTTCTTTGCTATGAATTACAGAGCAGTACAAGATGATTCGGAAGCTTGGGCTGATTCAGTAGCATCAGCATCGCCTCTTGATCAGTGACCGAAACTATTGGCTGAGTGAAATAATTACCTGCATCTATTGTGTATTCTGATATTTGCTTGACAAACTTAAACTTGGGATCTGTTCATGAAGCTTTTGGTCACCTCTGCCTCGAACGCATCAATTGTCGAGTTCGGGTTGTACGAGTTGTGCCGTTGGCGTAGAAGTAGACTAACTGTCCGTCGTCACTGCTGCCACCATTCCTGCGTAGATTGCGCGCTCGCGGCTGCTTGTCCGTTGTGCCGGTGACGACACTGGACTCGAGCCCGAACTTGTCGATCCAGAACTGGATCTCGTGGTTGATGTTGGAGTTGTTGGTGGCGCCGCTGAAGATCGGACGCATGTACAGCGTGTCGGTAGTCACAGTGCGCTCATTTATGACGGTGGTGCGCACACAGGTCCCCTGCTGCCAGAGTGAGAGGCTCATCTTGCCCCACTGGTGCTTGTCACCAGGCGCGATAATGACATATCCGTCTCTGATGAGGATGTCGTTGACGCCCTGAGCGACGGCGACGCCGAAGCCGGAGACGGCGCCAGTGACGGAGGCCACGGTAGCAATCGTACCCGCAGTAGCTGCTGCCGTGGCTAGAGCGCTTGAAGAAAGCCCAAATACAGACACTACTCCGTGGGTGACAAGGGCCGAGGAAGCGGGTGCCGCAACCCCGGCCGTTTCGATGACGGTCGCTGCAGCTCCAAGGACGGAGACGACGATGCCGGCGATCTTGAGAGCGGCCTCGTCGGGTCCGATCTTGCACATCCAGGGATCTTCGGTGTTGTTGACGATGGAGAGGTAGGAGCCCATGACGGAGTCGCCCAGTGGTGTGGGAGGGGATGGTGCGTTGCGTAGGGAGGCAGATTGAGGAATGAACTTGTATACCAAGCAGCGACTGGTCTTGAAAGTGATCGAGTGCCCCTACCCAAAGGGGTAAGATCACCGGCATTGACATCTCCGTCGTCGGAGCTGCAGGCTGCAGCCAGCCGCTGCCAGTCACCATCATCGGAACGGTCGGGGCATGAGCACCCGTTGCCTCGGCCCTTGGCGGCCTGCATGCGCACCACCATCGTGGGGGCGAGAAAGGTACTGGCATCAATTACTGGGGTTGTTACAATCACTACTTATGCGACCGAGTCAATACTTCGTATTGAGCTAGTTCAAAGTAGTTCAGCTATAGCAGTGTTGAGGAGTTTCCTCCCACCTGAATGTTTATTTCATATATTTTTTTAGAAATAATAACAACACAATAGGGCGGCTCCTCCTTGAAGGAGTCGAACTTGCTGAAAATCTTGCATTATTGCTGAGCTTTTTCTGCTGATTTCACGGCTAAAGGGTTTGTAGGTTGCAGGTATGAAAGTCGCCCGGAGGTGTTGCTGTAAAGACCGTAATCGACCTATAAGTAAAATCCAATACGAGGTCTACGAGTTTTAACTTCAGCCAGTCACAAAATACTTGCAGCCCCATTTGTTCTGTTGGAAAATTGATTTGATGCGTCGACGATGGCGTGTTTTCATCGTCGTTGTTTGTAATAGTATTTCAGCCGCCATCGGAGGTGGTTGATTACAATGTAAGCGAGACAAAAATGTACTATTCCCTCACCCCCTTATTTGTTTCCTCCCCCCTCCTCGGCGACTTGCCTAAAATAGGCTTGCTGAGGTTACCGACGCGCGGCGAGATTTGTCGGTGTCTACGCTTTGTGGGGTGACGTTCGAATCGATGTCCGCCTACAGAGCCTCCTCCCCCTCGACGAGGTACAGCGTTGGCGAGCTGCAGGCCACTACAGGAGCCTACGTTCGTGTGTCGCGCACGAGCGTGGTGCACGATTTGGTTCCGACGCCACGGTTTTGTGCCCGGGAGGTCCTGATACCAGTAGGAGGGATAACGTGACGAAAAAAAACAAGACGTTATTAACTTCTTATTTTTTTCGCAAGTTTTTTTCAGACAATTCCGGCGCTCACTATTTCGACGATTACGATTGCTCCACCATTTCAACAATAAAAATCATTATTTTGATAATGATTTCTTTTTAAAAAATAGTGAAGACTTCTCAGCTGTCGAATAAAGAAAGCTGTCGTCGTCCTCATTATCGAATTGGAGCGATGAAGAGCAACATGAAGAAGAACCAGCATTATTCCAATAAGATTAATCGATTGTTGCATGCAGGATGCCTGCAGCCCCTGCTGCAATGTCAGGATCATCAATTAGCTCCGTGGCGCAGAGCTTCAATCGGCTAAGTAGACCGGTATGGTGACAGTGCGTACAATAGCAGCACACAATGAGGAGGAAGAGCAACGAATATACTATCTTCTTACGTAGTGAATGGCTTCGTGCAGTATTGAGGAGTTTGCCCCCACCTGAATATTTATTTCATTTTTACAGTATTGTAGAAATAATAATACACAATATGAGAAACTCGAGCCTGGAGCAGTGCTAAAAATCTTGCATTATGCTGAGCTTACCGGTATGCTGATGACTTACCAGTTTCTCACGGTTCGAAGGTGCATGCATGAATGTTAGTGCAAAGACCGTACTCGACCTGCTAGGCTTGCTGAGGGAGCTATCGCGAACGTGCCGCACGATGAGGTTCCGACGACGGTTTTGTGCCCTGGGAGGTTCTGATAAACCAGTAGGAGGGAGAACTAAACAAAATGTGAGCCCCCGCCCCGTCTTATTTTTTTGTCGCAAGTTTTGCGAGAATTGTTTGCTCACTTGTTTTGCACACTTCGACTTCCCAAATGAGAATGAGCTTGCTCACCATTTCAACAATAAAAACTTCATTATTTATTTTTAAAGAAAATAGGTTCCAATAATATTAATCAATTGTTGCATGCAGGATGCCTCACGTGCAGTTTCTGCCTGTGCAACTTCATGATCATCAATTAGCTGCGTGACGTTCGCAGATAGTGTTCGCACAAACACTAACTGTATAGCTACTATAATAATACACGTAGTGTTTGCAAACTGCTTGTTAGTGTGTTGTGAACATGGCTTATTATAATAATAATACATGTTTGTGGAGTTAGACCATTTTAACTGCTTACATTGAACTAAAAAGAGTTGAAGCTCTTTTCAGTTGTCAGAAGCTGACTTGCCCGCGAAGGTCTTCTTTTTCTTTACACCAACCACGATCTTTTCAAACTAAGCAGCGCTAGATTACTCTTGCTACGCCGTGTTGCGTACATGGATTGTGCACTCGACAACGGGTGCCACTTAATTGTGAGTACACTTCACTGACTTTTGATTAATTCCACATAATGTGACGTAAGAAAGATGCCACGTCCGGCATCGCCACCTTGGGCAGACCGGAGGAGGATACAATGTGAATGCATCCGGGGAAGTAACGCATCGATCCACTTATGCAATCTAGCAGAAAACAAAGGATAAGTTCGCCAAAAGGGGTTTCTAGCACGTTATTTGTGTTCATGAATGGCATGTGGAATGGGTTCCAGTTTGAACAGGTACTGGGCGCTCCAAGCTGACGTAAGAACCCGGAGCTTCGCCG
>JAIKVE010001143.1:0-13419 GCA_024679115.1 Phytophthora pistaciae
GTTACGAAGTGTGGGACACACAGGCATTGTGGGTACGCACTGTCTAACCTATTTCAGTAGGAGACTCAGTACATGGCTTGGGAGCCACTGATTATGCATATGACTAGGGTTCACTATGCTAGATAGTGAACCGGATACATTTACACCGTAGGCGGCTTGGCCGCGCTAAAGAGAAATACATTCAGTTTGAGATTCACACAGTTAAGAGTTAAGGGTTGACTCTTGGAGTCCGTAAGGTGTACGGACTCGTACGTTCTGGTATTAGAACGGGCTATCTTAAGCTGAGACTCTGTGAGTCTGTTACGTCTTCCTCTGACGCTAAAGCTACGGCAGCCCCGCTGCATCCTGCCACTACAGAAGCCTCTCGTGCCGCTGGTATCTCCGCCGCAAGCAACCCAGGCGTTCCGGCCGAAGCTGTATCGTCGAGCAATGAACAAAACGAAGAGAAAGGAGCTTCTCGAGCAAAGCTAGATCCTGCCAATCTCGCTCTCTATGGGCGCCTGGTAAAAGCTGCAGAACGAGCTGCTGAGAACGCTGAGAAACGCATAGCTGTCGCTCAAGCCCACCTAGAATTGAGCTTGTTCCAAACCCAACCGAATCCAGACGATCCTCTCGCTGCCGAATACTTGGCGCTGAAAAGCAAGCTGTACTCAAGCGTTTGCGTTTGGAGGCAGCTACTGAGTCACCAGCACCAGTTCTAAACCAGGGAACCTCTACAAACGCTGACACAGCTCCCAGCCCTGGCACAGCTCCAAGTGCTGACATTGCTACCGATGGTAGTACTCCCAACACGACGACTGCGGACGACACCGACATGCAAACCGCAATTGTGGCCAGTCGGGTTGTTTAGCTTTTGAGCTTACAGATTGGAGAGGGTTACCAGCTTGAAACCTTGGAACGATGACTTAAGTCCGGCGGCAAACAATAATTTGAATACATGCATATTGCCGTCGTTTTAGATGCTCCTTACATCTTCATAATATGTGCGTGCGAGAAGAAAAACGATTGTATTGTCGTTAAAATGCATTTCATCTACTCGTCGACGTTTCCGTAATTCTCCAAAGGTGCTCGACCAGGTCGTTTTGCAGTTGAGCGTGGCGCCGACTGTCTCTGAGCCTCGAAGTGTTCACAATGAGCCCATCAATCGTCTGTGGGCTTGTCACGGCAGGTGGCCGCGACACGATAAATGTAGGCACGCCTCCAGGCTGGTTGCGTTCTTCAAAAAGGTCAGCCAACCTCTCGTACAAGCGAACCTCTCTCTCGTCTTCTATGATCATATGTGCATTATCACGCAAGCCCGCATTACCTTGTCCATTTTATCGGGGCTCCATAGCAAACACGGCGTGTCAAGAATCCGCCAGCGAGCTTGCAAGACCCCAAAGCAGCGCTCAACATCTTTTCGGAGAGACTCCTGTACTTTGGCGTAGTATTTCCGATTGTTACCGAGAGGCTTCTCAATAGTCTTCGCAAAGACTGCCCACTCCGGATAAATCCCGTCAGCCAGCATGTATGGTATATCATACACGTTGCCTGCGACATAAAGGAAGAGGTTAGTTTTGTTCATGCGATATATCGAGCCCTACACGTACCTACACGTATCATTGACGACATACTCGACGTCCAGCGCCTCACCCCGTAAAAATGTGTCAAATACGGGAGATTGCTCCAAAATGTTGATGTCGTTCAGGGATCCTGGTGACCCGAAGTTATAGTGCCAAATTCTTAAGCCGTAATCATCAACAGCTTCTAGAACCTTCGTCGGCTTCTTTTCCTTCCCTTTATGCTGCCCCGCTAAGTATGTCGGGCAGTTTTTCCATGCCCAATGCATGCAGTCTATCGAGCCAACCATACCAGGAAAACCACGCTTGCTGTTCTGTCCCAAGAGTCTCTGCATTTCCTCAGGTCGGGGCGGTCTCAAGTACTCCTCACCAAACACAACAATGACAGAATCACAAAAGTGGTCAACACAAGCGCTGACGGTAGGGGCAGCTATCTCCAAGTTTTCATCGATTGCGTCGAACGAAGACGAGTATGCCAGAACCCTTAATGCAGCGGTGATCTTCAGAAGACTCGATATCCCCACGTGCCCGGCTGCATTACGTTTTTGGACGAAGTAGTTGTCGTGGTCGAGCACCCCCAGCGCAATCGTAGAGAACAAACGCCGAGACATTCGAAAACGTCTACGAAACACGACATCGTCGAAAATGGCGTCCGGGGCGAAATATTGCTGCAACAGACGATTGTGCCGTCCTAGCCAGTCGCGGCGTTTGTTGGGCGCGCGGCCAGGAAGTGAGCCTCTTGGCCCCCGTTTAGCTCCTAGCTTAGGTGGACGTGCTTGGTAAAGCAGCTCGGCGAGCACTTCTTCGTCCTCATCCTCTTGAAGCAACATCTCCACAGAGTCCAGTAGCTGCTCCATCGTAGATTGTACCTCAGCAACTGCTGGGAATTTACCCGTGTTGGTAAATAGCTGCGAACATTCAAGCTAGCTAAAACTGGCTATGGCTGTTTTTTGTAGTTATCCTCAGAATAGAATACCCGCATTGGTGAAGATGTTCTAAATGAACAGACACCTGCCGCGTAGAGACAATTAATACGCATCTGCTGCGCCTGCTTCGCAGCCGCACCATCTGCGGGCGTCAGTGCTATTCGGATGTAGCACGGCGCGTCCTGGAACTCAGCCTCGCAGTACGGGAACAGCGTAGCGTCGTCTGAGAGCGCGAAGAGCTCCTTGTAGACGTAGGTCATGACGTAGCAGTCAGCGGCGGTGCACCCTACACTAACCACCAGGGATGCACCCTGGACGCGTCCCTGTCTAGAATATACATCTTGCTCCAGAACATGCGCAGGTAGATGATCAGCGGCATGAGCAGGCAGCTCGTCGTGCGGGCGGTGGCGCCACCAAGTCGAGGAACCGCTTACGCACCAGCACGGCGCACACAACCAGAACACGATACGAACAGCGATGTAGCGCAGCACACTGTTCTTGTACGGAGCGTGGCGCTCCTCCTCCGTGATCTCCTCGCCGAACTCGAGCACCACGTGCAGCTGGGACATCCGGCCCTCGGACTTCTCGACTGGCATGCCGAGAGCTGGTAGCCAAACCTCGTCAAGACGCGAATGTTAGCCGCACCACTTGAAGTAGGCCATCGTCGAAATTCAAAAGTATAAGCTACATGTTGAACTCTTATCTAAAGCTATTTCTTCGCGTATTCCGAAAAAAAAATTCCGCATTGAGTGATGTAGACTAGATATTGATCAAATTGGACCATCAGCACAACCATTCAGCCAACGTTGCCACAAAATTAATTTCTCCGAGTAATCCTAAGAAAACTTGTATGAAAACGCGGTGAAAATGATGAGCGATTTGGACTCCAGATCGTTCCTTGGAAATAGAGCAGTGATACGACCACCGCCTACGAGCGGTGTCCCTGTCCTCAGTTCAGCTTTTTCGGTCGCCGCAGCAGCCAACCCCCCCCCCCCCCCCCCCCCCCCCCCCCCCCCCCCGTGCCGAACTAGCTGGACTCACACCGCATCGGAACCATCACCACCTGTAGTGTCGCCGCGCTACCCACCGAGCTTCGCTTCATCATCTCGCCATCGCTCATGCTATCGTAGGCGCACAGTGCTGAATGTGTATTAGACTTTAGCATTATTCTACATCGGTAGCAGCGCGTCAAACATCCTCCGCGCTTTAGTAGATAGATCAAATGTCGCTGCACAAACCACTTGCTTAGCAACTAGAAAACCGGGCTGACCGTTATCGGCAAATGCCCTCCTCGGAGCTTCATCCAAACATTAGTGGTTGTCGGAGTTGGATACAAGCCGCTTTCCAAGAAGAATCCCCTCATCTTATTGGACAAAACTTTCCTGGACTCCAAGAGATCTTACCCCAGCTTTTGTCTCCAGGAGATCGCTTGGAGTCCAAGGCGTGTATGACACACAAAATAACAGAAAGATCTTGTCGAGGCAAGCGAAATGAGCGCCAAGACCAACAAGCCGGCCTTCTGATACCACGATGCGGTCACCGACGGCAAGTCATCTATGCAGGACGTCCTTGACTGGCTCTCCACGGAGGCAGACTACAGCAAGTGGCGGGGCAGCGACCGTCTAGTGCTGCAGTGCGAAGTGCACATAGCACTCGCCTCTCACGACAACAGTCTACGAGTTGGCATCTTTCTGACTGAGGGAAGGGCCGCCTGATTGGTCAGGTGAAAGGTCGCCTGGCCTTTCGCCTCATTGGATCCATCGAGCTCGGAAACGTAGTCAAAGTTCGTATGCAGCCATTGGCCAATACACCTACTTGGATCCAGGGCTTGTATCCAACTCTGACAACCACTATTTCAGAGCTGGCACCGTCGTACTTAACGTTTACCCGTAATCTCTGGAAACGAATATCCTACTCAACTAGTTTGCCACTTCACCGAAAAAACCTCTACTTTCCCGTGGATTTCAAGAAACCATGCGATTTCTGATATTATTAAATGACTTTACTTGATTTCAGTATACTTTTACTTCATGTGTGCCACATATCAGGTGCATCGAATTAATCCTGGTTGGGCTGTCCACCGAAGCACTACCAGGATAAATCCGATCTTTACTCGAAAATAATCCGCAACCTCAGAGATCCAGCCGTGCGCTTGCGGTTCATCTTGCACAGTTCACTCTTCTTGTACTCAACTGACTCAGTTGAACTGAGTAATCCATGACATCGCGGCCGATGCCAGCGCCGATCACCTCCAGCATGTACGTGGTGGTTGTACTGCGGTCGGATCTCCATCGTGCCAGAGATTGAGGCGAAGTACTCCAGCATCTTCACCGTGTCTTCACCCAAATCACCTAAGTATGCGCCCTTTGCAGCAGTAGACGCCGTCAAACAGCTCGATGATCAAAGTGCTGGACTGGTGGATCATACACAGCACGACAACACCAGGGTACCGCTTGGTTAACAAGTGGAACCCTTCACCGCGAGTGGGTCCGCATTCTCCACAAGCAAATCGGGACTGGTTACGTTACAGCAGGAGCAGGTGACTTCCCACATCCACATCCGGACTTCGTCGGTGGTATGGTTCCACGGGATGTTTGAGGACTTTCGGTGCTGGAGTAGTGTGCTAACCTGGGCGACGCGACGTTCATCACCTTGCTCGCGGAGGAGAATTGTTTCCCCAGCGCCGTTATGGATCATTGAAGTATCGCGGGTTACGAGGTCCTCAGTCAGGGATCAACGTGGATCTGGTGCCCTGCACTCGGCAAGCAGAGGACAGCCCGATCGAGGTCTTCAACTTTGGTCACGTCGCGGACCATGAGCGGACATAACGCCTGGTTGATGTTTGTCGAGGCTCCGTGCGCCGAATGCCTTTTCCTGCGTAATTCTCGATAATCTGAGTAGGAAATTTTGCTTTGAGTAATTGACATAATTGAGTTCATCAAGTAGAGCATGCTACCCGTGTCGGCAACTACGCCTAACCTTAAGAAATTCATTTGATTTATAACTCTGTCTTGGTCTCTCTGCCTGTAATGATAGATTCGCACTAGAGGTTCGCACTGTTACCGATTGTACGTGGTTTGACATGTCGAAATGTATGTAGAGCTTTCAGGAGGGTTCAATCGGTGGTCGCCTCCATTGGCTAGTAAATTAATATATTATCGCTTGATTTATATATTAAATATCCATACGTGATCGCCTTTTCTACTGCAGCATGCCCCGATACGCAGTTTACAACTTTACTCAACCTGTTGTTACTCAGAAAACATCATGATTACTCATTGGCTACTGATGTTGAAGTTGCATTCGAGGTTCGCTGTATGCATCACACAGGGCCGACTGCAGCAACTACAGCGTCTGTAGTCGTGTCTTCGGTATAATCGATGTATTTGAGCAGTAGCTGTGGTCGGTTCCTCTACGTTCACGTAACAGCCTCTGGGCGGCGCAGGTTGAAGTGCTCAAGCTTCACACGGACAAGACGAACAAGACAGCGCCGATTTTCGAACATCCTCTGCTCCACTTCATAATGTAAGTAAGCGGTAACTTAGGTTCAATATCTTCGGAGCGAAGGACATGATACAAGTTTCTCTAATCTAAATGATAAAGGAGGTGACGGATGAGTGATTCGCCCTTTGAGTCATGGACGCCATACAGTAGGTATTGGTAGCAACTGCGCGACACATATCACAGTGACAACCACTTCTTCAAGAGGAGAGGTCTCGACACTCCACATTACCCTGCCGTCACCTTCTGTCCACTTCTTCTGTCTCGCTCCCCAACCAAACTCGGTGGGGCTGATTTCTGCGACGACGTTGCGGTCAGCGAGGAGCTCTGCGATCTAGCGGCAAGTCCGTCCACGTGATGTCCAAGCCGCGTCTGACGAATAACGGGATCGGCTGTGGACAAGAATCCGCAGAGCGCGTGGCGCCATGGGCTTTCGCTTTCGGCGGATAGTTACAAACCACCGCAAACGGATACCGAGAAGATGGCTACAAGTACGCCATTGCTTCGCGGTGGTCGCTGCACAGTTGGCACAGCAGCAACAGCAGTTGAGTACGAAAATGCTAGGCTGCGTTCGTGTGATGGTCACCCCGTGCCCTCCCTCGGCAAATGTCCTCAGAGCAGAGCACTGCACTTCCGCCCTTCAAACATATCTACAGTAACCCTCTCGTATCCAGGATTGCCCGGCGGCTCATGATCCACAAGCTGCGGCACGACGCCACGAGGGGAACGGAGCCCCGCAGCTCTATGGACTCCATAGCAAAGCACGCTGGCACAGAAACGCTGGTGCCACGAAACGACGTGCTCGCGGCCCAGACGGCCGGCAAGAGAGCTTCGACTCGAGCGATGCGAGCCGGGGCCTCATCTTCCGGCGGAGCTCAAGTGTTCGGACCCTGGCTGGACGGAGCGTAAGTTACCTACTCTCACTTCCAGCGCCCCCGACAGAACGCGAGAAACCGCAGCAAGCAGCAACGCGCTGCGTTGCCTGCTCCTCGTCCTCCCACCAGACGGCGTCGCGAATAATAAGCTCACGTTAGTCTCAACAGGGCAACCGCAACAACCGCGCACAGAATCCGCTTGGGTGTACCGTACTTGTTCATCTGACTTTAGGGGTGGGGAAAAGGGACGTATCACCCTTATATAAGAGTCTTAAATCCGTTATAAAGAGCGCCATCGTCCTTATCGCACCTAAAAATGAGTGTGCGACTGGCTACTTTTTCGCCTTGTCAACTGCCGGAGACGATGTCACGCCCGACATGGAGCTCAGCTGTTTGCAGCGCATTCCCCCTCTTGCTTTGGGCATTGACCAGCAGGCGAGGAAAGGCCGGGAGGACACGGCACTTTCAGGAATACCTCTGCTGCGCGCAATTGCCTCCGCGTGCTCTCGTGGCTTTATTGGCCTGGTGGCGGGGGATCTCTAGCTACCGTAGCTCTTTCGCGCCTTTCCCGTCGTAACGGAGACGTCGACGTCGTGGGTGTTCCAGTCCAGTCCAGTCCGCGAGATGCCTCCTTCCAATAGCGAAAGCGTCGGCAGGTCGACCATGTCCAAGGACGTGACCCCGAGCGTCGCCGTGGGGGCTCGTTGCTACATCCCGGACGAAGAAGCTGCGTGGCTCCCGGTGTACGTCGAAGAAGTGAACGAGCAAAAGGGGCTCGTGACCGTGAGGATCCAGCGGCTGCGAAAGGATCAGCAGGACGAGGACACGGTGGATCACGATGACTCCGATAGATCAGGAGAGAGTCGCGTCGTGGCCATGGATGTCGGCTTCCCCCTGCAGAACGCGCAGCTTTCGCGCTACGACGAGGGGCTGGACAACATGATCGACCTCAACCATCTGCACGAGGCTGCCATCCTGCGCAACCTCAAGAAGCGCTTCCGAGCGCGGAAGCCGTACACGTACACGGGGGATATCTGTCTGGCGGTGAACCCTTACCAATGGCTGGACGAGTTGTACACTCCTGGACTTCACAAGAAATACCTGCAGGCTCGGAAGCGGCAGGACCTGCCTCCTCATGTGTACGCAGTATCTGTGGCTGCATTCAGGCATATGTGCGATAACGGCAGCAACCAGAGTATCCTCGTGAGCGGCGAGTCCGGCGCAGGGAAGACCGAGACGACCAAGATCCTGATGGACAACCTGGCTACGATTGCACCGGCACCGACCACGACCGCCAGTGACCAGGAACACAGCATTACCACGCGCATTATCGAAGTGAACCCGCTGCTCGAGAGTTTCGGTAATGCGAAGACCACGCGCAACGACAACTCGAGTCGCTTCGGCAAGTTCACACAGCTCCAGTTCGACAAGAACCACGCGCTGTGCGGCGCCCAGTGCGAGACGTATCTGCTCGAGAAGACCCGCGTCATCTCCCACGAACGCGGCGAGCGCAACTACCACATTTTCTACCAGCTTCTGCACGGCACGACGGACGATGAGCGCGACGCATTGGGTCTTGGCAACGAGTGCCCGAAGTTCTCGTACCTTGAGGAGAAGGAGCCTCGGCTGGAGGTACGGCCAGGACGGAAATCGAGACCGAGCGCGCCTCCCCCTCCCAAGTCGGCGTCAGTGATCGAGGCAGAGAATGCTAAGGACCGAGCGCTCTTTGCGAAGACCAAGCAGGCGCTGTCCCTGCTCGGACTCAGTGCGGACCAGCAGAACGCGTTGTTCCAGGTGTTGTCGGGCATTCTCCACCTGGGAGAGGCTCATTTCGTCCCGCAGCCGGGCAACGACGAAGCTTGCGACCTGGACCAGGATTCCGTGATTTATTCGTGTGTGCTGCTGGGCTTGGACCCGACCACCATGGGCAAAGCCCTGACTCATCGTACTATGAAGGCTGCGGGAGAAGTCTACCTGGTTCCGCTGACGGTGGAGCAGGCTCAGTCGGGACGTGACGCCCTCGTCAAGGCCATCTACGCCAGCATCTTCGACTGGTTGGTGGCTGGCATCAACGCCAGTCTGGGTGCGGCGCCACGAATGACTGCGAACACCATCGGCGTGCTCGATATCTTCGGCTTCGAGAGCTTCGAGTACAACTCGTTCGAGCAGCTCTGCATCAACTACGCGAACGAGAAGCTGCAGCAGAAGTTCACTCAGGACGTGTTCAAGGCCGTGCAGGAGGAGTACGAGCGCGAGAAGATCACGTGGGCACACATTTCGTACGCGGACAACAGCGAGACTCTCGCGCTCATCGAAGGCCGCATGGGTGTGCTGGCGCTGCTGAACGAGGAGATCGTGCGTCCCCGCGGTAACGAAGAGGGCTTCGTGAGCAAGCTGTCGGGCGCTTACCTCAAGCAGAAGAACCTCATCGAGTTCCCGCGGATCTCCAAGACACAGTTCGCCATTCACCACTACGCTGGAACAGTCAAGTACGAGGCCACGGGCTTCTTGGAGAAGCACAAGGACGCTCTGCTCTCGGACCTGTCGGACCTCATGTGCGGCAGTCACGAGCCGTTCCCGCAGATGCTCTTCAAGGTCAGAGCCGAGATGGAGGCGGCAGCTGCAGCGTCCGCCGCCAGCTTGAAGCGCTCCACCTCTGGAGGTCGAGGAGCTCGCGGAGGTTCAGGCGGCGCCGGAGGCGACAAGACTGTCGGCATGCAGTTCAAGCAGTCGCTCAACTCGCTCATGACCAACATCAACGAGACCAACGTCAACTACGTCCGGTGCATCAAGCCGAACAGTGCCAAGAGCGCGACGCTGCTCGAGGACAAGATGGTGGCCAACCAGCTCCGCTGCGCTGGTGTGATCGAAGCCATCTGCATCGCACGCGCCGGATACCCGAACCGACTGCTGCACGCCGAGTTTGCGGAGCAGTTCGACATCTTCCTGACTGAGCAGGAGCAGAACCGCCAGAAGGAAAACCCGGAGCAGTACGGCGAGGCTCACTGCCGCATCTTGGTCAAGAAGTTCAAGCTCGAGATGCCCGAGGAGTACCAAATGGGCGTGACCAAGATCTACCTGCAGAAGGGTGTGATCGAGAAGTGCGAGCATATCAAGGCGCAGAAGCTCTTCGCGTACGTGGCGCTCATCCAGGCCCACTGGCGCGGCATGCGCACTCGCTGCAAGTACTACGAGATGCGCGACGCGTTGATCACGATCCAGCGTCGCGCCAAGGTGTTCGTGACGAGGTGCCGCTTCCTGCGCGCGCAGCTCGCCATCGCTCTGATCCAGCGCGTGTACCGAGGATACGTCGGTCGCTGCGAGTTCTACGCCGTGTTGAGCGAGCACTGCGCGCTCCAGATCCAGCGCGTGTGGCGCGGACACCAGGGACGCAAGATCCACTTCGCAGCGCTGTGTGAACGGCGCGCTACGCAGATTCAGCGCACGTGGCGCGGCCACAAGGGGCGACAGATCTACTTCGCCGTGTTATGCCAGACTCGCGCGGTGCGCCTGCAGTGCTTCGCCCGCCAGTATCTCGCTCGCCAAGAGCTTTACCGGCGCCGCGCTGCGTACCTCGCTAAGCTCGAGAGAGAGGAGCGTGAACGCGTCGAGCGCGAGCTGGAGCTGGCCAGACAGCGCAAGCTGGAGGAGGAGCGTGAGCGTCAGCGCAAGCTGCAGGAAGAGCTGGCCAGACTTGAAGAGGAGCGTCGACAGGAGGAAGCGCGTCAGCTTGAGATTCTCCGACAGGAGAGCGCGCTGATGATCCAGCGCCAGGTTCGCGGGTACTTCGCTCGCTGCGTGTATACCGAGATGGTTCAGGAGGCTGAGGAAGAGGAGCGTCGTCGTCGTGAAGAGGAGGAGGAGCGTGAGCGCATCCGTCTGCAGCGCGAGCACGATGAGCGCGAGGCCCGTCGTCGTGCAGAGGAAGAAGCGGCACGTGAGAAGCAGAGGCTGGCCGAGGAGCGCAAGAAGAAGGCGCTGCTGATGCGTCAGCGCCGCGAGAACGCGGCCACCCTCATCCAGCGCACGGTTCGCGACCACCTTGCCCGGAAGGAATTCGCAGCACTGAAGGCTGTCTTGCTCATTCAACGCGTGGTGCGCGGTCACCTTGCCAGGAGGCAAATCTCGACGCTGAAGGGCGCCGTGCTCATCCAGCGCGTGGTCCGTGGTCACCTAGCTAGGAAGGAATTCGCGGCCATGAAGGCTGTGTTGTTCATCCAGCGCGTGGTGCGCGGACACCAGGCGAGGAAGCAGTTCGCTGTGATGAAGGAGGAGGCACGACAGGAGGCGGAGGCGGCAGCTATCCGTCTGCAGAGCATCCAGCGTGGCCGCTTGGCTCGCCAGAACTTCTCCAAGCTGCGCATCGAGAAGATCGAGAAGGATGAGAGGGACGGAGAGATCAACCGCGTGCGCGAGGAGTTCTCCAAGTTCAAGATGGAGAAGGCCGAGCAAGACGACGAGCTCGCGCGCGTGCTGGAGGAGAACGCCAAGCTGAAGAAGCAGTTGGCGGAGCTGCTGAGGACCAACCAGGAGCTGGAGGCCGCGGTGGCGGAGCACCGATGCGACCGCGACGTGATCAAGGCCTCCAACAACCTCAAGGAGGTCGAGCTCACGCAGAAGCTGACCACGCAGCGCAAGGAGCTGGAGACGGCGCGTGGTGAGTACTCGACGCTGTGCGATTTCTTGGAGAAGACGGGCAGCTCGCGCTCCACGGAGCCGGAGGAGCTCAACTCGTCCGACAGCTCGTCCACGTCCGGTGACGACGACGAGAACGAGAACGAGCACTGGAAGGACGACCGTCCTACCATTGACTCGACGACTGCGTCCTACTTCGAGGGTGACCGACCGTCCCACGACATTTCCAAGCTGCTCGGAAGCACGTCGCGCACGTCTCGACTGGCGAACGCCATGCAGCAGCGTCGTCAGAAGGCGAGCCAGGCTGTGGCCCAGCGCAAGCAGCAAGCCGCCGCCGCGATGCAGCACCGCAAGGAACTGGCAGCTCAACGCAAGGAGCAGGCGGCGAAGACTCCGACCATGCAGAACAACGCCAAAACCGTCACGAAGGCCAAGAAGTGGGTCACGCTGGCCCGCAAGAAGAAGGCCGAGTCTGTCACCACCCCGATTGAACCTATCGAGTAAGTACCCGGTCGATGGGACCAAAGTAGTTGAAGACTGCAGCGGCGCTGACAGATAGACGTCTCCCCCCACTGTCAGCTCCAGGCAGTTCGTAGTATCTATTACAATTCACCTCGTAATGAGAGAGTTTTGAACACATTCATACCCTTTGGGTCTCGCCGTTCAAAGTTTACCAGGTACTCAAGCTGTAACCATTATTGCTAGGATACCTACATGCGTGTATCCTACTTCTGTTGCCTCCTGGTAAACGCCCTCGCTATCTATTCGCTCAATTGAGAAGGTCCTACAGTAAAACTTACAGACCGGATGGAGTGAAAAGCAGATGAAGTGCCCCATGGTCGCATCTAAGCAGAAGCTCGTCCGTCGCCCCACTACGGCAACAACGAAGCCATACACATGCAGGCGACCGCGCTGGGCTGGGCTCAGCAACTCCTCATGATCGCGGTGCCACCACATGGGTTGGGAAATCTGCTTCGTGCGGATTCAACGAGATTCTCTTGCAGGTCTTTTCAAAGGCAATTGATGCCTTTCCTCGCATACTGGGCTCCCTGCGTTCACAGGTGAAAGGACACTTGCATCGCCAAGGAATCCAGCACGTACATGTACAGCCCCAGCGATACAGAAAAGTGCAAACTCGTGCGCAAGTATTTTCGGCGCGCGATTTTTAGAGGAGTTTTCCGAGTTTCTCAGAAATCGGTGAAGTAGGTAAGCGGTCGTTCGGTTGAGGCAGCTAGCTAACTGTAAGCTGCACGCACGGATCTGCACGTCTTGTCCAAGGCGGTGTAGGTCAAATTCATGGCGGAAGGAAACTTGCTTGCAGCAAAATCGTACATGTAATGGGTTCGACTTGCTTCAACATGTAAAATATGTCGAGCAGCGCTCGGATCTTATCTTACCCCACGTCAGTCGAGGAGGTTTGGTTTTCGCTGTGTCGCAAGGCATACAAATTTCCATACTAAGTAACGGCTGTTTCGGTTTAGCAGACACCAGTTTGGAGACGAGCATGCAACCTCCTCCCCTTCCTCGAACTCTGAGTCCGACACTCAGCATTCCAGCTCCAGCACCCCGCGCGCTAGTTCATTCCTCTGCAGTAGCCGGCATTGCCCATTCCTCATCACTCGGCATTTCTCTTCAGTCGCCAACCATAACTCTCCACACCTTGACACCATGCTTCGCCTCGGACGATCAGCAGCCTCGGAAGCCTCCAATTGCAGCGGCTTGGTGGTCTCCGCTATCCGCAGCAGTCTGCAGCTGCAGCTAGAGCAGCGCGGCGTTCGAGCGCTGCAATGCGCGTACCAGACGCAGTCGCGTCGCAACCAGGAACCCGGAGCAAAGCGCGGCAGAAATCCGCTCAGTCTGGCCGTCGTGGGCGCCGCGGCGCTCAGCGTCGGCCTGGAGCTGCAGATGGAGGGCGTCGCCCAC